>JAQFYG010000675.1:0-26050 GCA_034694325.1 Entomobrya corticalis | reverse complement strand
AGCTGACCCCAGGAGCACGGGGTCAACCGCATACAGACTTAAGCTAGAGAGCTTAAACTTAGGACATGGAGGTAATCGATGACGAGGAGTTCAATGAGAATAGTCACTTGACCCGTTGACCTCAGCTGACCCCAGGGGCACGGGGTCAACCGCATACAGACTTAAGCTAGAGAGCTGAAACTAAGGACATGGGTGTAATCGATGAGGAGGAATTCAATAAGAATAGTCTCTTGACTCCTTGACCTCAGCTGAGCCCAGGGGCACGGGGTCAACCGCATACAGACTTAAGCTAGAGAGCTGAAACTTGACGTATAGAGGTTTTCGATGACGGGGAATTTAATAAAAGTTTTTTCGTTACCCTTTAACCTTACTTGACCTCTAAAGGTCAGTTATTTACCTACGCGCACTTTGAAACTTTAATAGGTTTTATTATTCTTTTGAATTTTACGCGTAAGTATGCGTAGAGAGAGTTTACAACGTACTAACTTACTAACCCATAATGCATAGTTTGATTGAAAAGTTCTTCGCAGATCGTCTCTTTTAACTTAATGTTTTTGCACTGTGGCAAATTTATCAAATTTAAGCAGTATCGAAGAATAGTTCAGGGTCATGCGTTTGCTCAGGTTGGTATTCCTTGTAAATACATTGTACCGTGTATATGGGTTTCTCGTATTATTTCTCTTTGGTTGTCAATACCTGTATCATTTATTGTTAGTGTAAAATCAACCGTTCATGTGTGTTAGTTTATCGTAGACCTTTTATATTCTATAAATGTGACTTTACAAAGTTGTTATGAATTGCTTTTTGTCAAGGCTCTGGGCATTAGATAATTTGGTAAGTATGTGTGATAAAACCCCATCACTTGTCAGTCATCAAAGTAAAGACATAATTGTCACGTGCCCTACAAAAATTACAAGTTTATAACTTGAATTTGTTAAGAATATTGATATCATGATATAATTTTACCATATTTTGTTACTCAATAAAAGCAATAAAATTAACGTTTCGTAAAGACAACACTACAGATTATAGATTTAATTGGTAATAATAGGTATTCGCTTGCATAGACTCATAGACTTTCCTCCTGTGGGAATGGGAATATAGGCGAATCATTTTTATCATGTCGGTAAAAACCACTCGGTTCGGAAAGAACATTTGTCATATCAACAATGTGACTTCAGAAGAATAAGTAAAATAGGTCGTTGTTCTGTTCATCTCCTCAGTTTTAAATTTTCACCGCGGAATGAGGTAATCTGCATGGTGTCTACATGGGCCATTACTTGATCATAAATGAGAAGATGAAAGAATGTAGGTTCAAATTTAAGATAGAATCGATCATAAGGAATCATATTTTGTCTCATTATGGCCAAAAGAAAGGAAGGGACTTCATTTCAAGTTGAAATCCGTGGTGAGCCCCAGTGGCGACAACTGTTACGAAAAGATGGACTGATTGGTAGACAATTTTATACAAATGCACAAATTCAGTTTTAAAATGATGTTTAAGTCTTTCATAAATTAAGCTTATCATAATACTTCAAGAAATATGATTGAATAAGGTCACCCTTTATTTCCACATTTAGTTGTTGATGTGTATCCAGGATGGACAGGTCCTTGTGTCAGTATTATCAACTTTCTGAAACGTGTCAAGCAAGACATTGCTGAGAAACATGAAACTTACAGCAATAAATTGACATTTGCCACAGCTTGTTCAGATAAAATTGAAGATTTGCTCATTTTCAAGGATCATTCAGAACCAACTTGGCTTTTCCTCACAGGGGTATGACCCTGAATAATTTTTTAGTTCATTGCCAACTTTGTTTCCAACAGCAGAACTGCTAACTAACTTAAGTAAATACAGTAATATTTATCATTAGGGAGGTAAGCCGGTTCGCGTCTTTAAAGGATGTCACATACCAAATCTTGCGAAGGCAATTAACGAAGAATTCGACCATGAATTATTATGCATGGAAGGGAAAGCAAGACGCAACGTGGTAAGGCGTTAAAAACTTAACCAGATTACCTGCTATTAATTTGTATGTCATCGAATTTTTAAATAGACTCTTGATGACATTGATGCATTATCAACTAGATTTCCATTGATGACGATGAAACTCGTATGAAAAAGTTTGAAGCTGAGGCTCAGCGTTTGGCGGACATGTTGAAAGATGAAGAAGGTAATTTTCAGAATCAATGGAGCTAATATTGGTACAAATGCAGATAACGCTGAAAAGTTGCTTTAATTATTAAAATAAATTTACATAGAATCTACACCAGAGGTCGAGGAAACTGCTAGACGCGAGTCTAGCGTTCTGCTGGAAACCATAATGTCAGCGTATACTATTGGAGTCATCCAGCCATTCCTACTTACTCAAATTGCAGGAATTAAGGAATATCTCTCAGCCGATTTTAACGTAAATATTGATGATTTCAAGTTCAAAATACTGTTAAAATTTTTACATGCATCTTCATTTAATAAAAACAAAATTGAATAATCCGAATAGATTCTAGGCCAAGCATCTGTAAAAGTTGATGATGACGCAGCAAGAAAGCTATATCGCATTCCATTTGAAGTTGAGGACCCTGCGCAAGAAACAACTAGAAAAAGCGCAGATGTTGATCCAACAGAAAGTGAGAATGACCAGCAACAAGAAGCCCAAAAAAAGAAAAAGGTCCCAGTTGTACTGCCGCCAGGAGTTGTTGGTGAAACAACGTTTTTGCTGCTAGAATCTACTGAAATTAAAAATATTATTGAGTCAGGAGGTAAACCTTCGGGAGCACTCCAAACAGCCGATGATTGGTTGAGACTTAAAGTGGGGCCGCGTATTTTTGAACAGGCTTTGGAACACTCTCCTAACTCGTAATATTACCAAAACTTGACTCCTAGAATATTCGAAATAGAAATTTTCCCCAATTACAATCGTATTATGACAAAAGTGTAAATAAAATTTAGGCTTCACGCAACATATGGGAAAGGAGAATACATGTCCGGTGTATGGTGCCCTCGCCGTTACGACGATAAGCGTCATATATTGTTGACATACTTTCCCCAATTCTTGGTGGAAAAAGTGTTACCTTTTGAAGTGGGAGAAGAATATGTTCCCAAACGATACATTCTATTTGTGTATCCTGCTGCTAAATCAAAAGAAATAACAGACACCGTAAATAGCTTGAATTTATTTGAAAAACATTTTTATAGATTTTGGAACACGTAATAGCAATAGCGTACAGTATAATAAATTTTTGACTAGATAAAAAGCAACGAAGTAGATGTGTTTGCCAGTGGGCGTATGAAAATTCCACCAGAAATAGCTGAGAAAATTGCAAAGAGTGGAGATCTTCCTGAAGATGAGGTAGAGAAAAAGAAGCAAAAGCTAATAGGGTAAATTTCGCATTGGCTGATAATAACATTGTTAATTTTATACTTTTTTCTCGCTAGCAAATTAAAACTTGCGTCGATTTATTACGTAATTTACATATTTGTTTTATTATAATGTGCTTTTATAGTGGAAATATGCTCTGCGTGAG
The DNA here is from genome assembly GCA_034694325.1 of Entomobrya corticalis. NCBI lineage: Eukaryota > Metazoa > Arthropoda > Collembola > Entomobryomorpha > Entomobryidae > Entomobrya > Entomobrya corticalis. The sequence continues at coordinate 22,525 of JAQFYG010000675.1, read as the reverse complement.
TGTAAACAACAGAAATGAAACATTAGTACAAACACTCCAAGGTCTGACACCAGCCCCAATCCATTTCAGTGTAAACGCAGTGGCTGGAGCTAACGAAACTGCTGCATTGTTTCCCAATCTCAATGCAAAGTATGAAGAAGATGCTGATGAAGTTTTGCAGAAATATGCTGCACGTGCTAAAAAGCGAATCCCTGACAAGGAGCAAGAAGAAGTCGAGCCAGAACCGGAACTAGAAGACGCCACATTGGATTCAGGAGGATCAGAGAAAAAGGATGAGGTACCCCAGCTTCCTGGGAATGATGCCGAAGGGGGAGAAGAAGAGGATAAGGAGGATGACGAAGAAGATGATGAAGCTTAGAAGATTAGAAGCTTTTTCTATTTACAGACTTAATTTAATATGTTTAAGATATTTCTCTAATGTATATATTATTACCACACAACATGTACAATATGATGCGCATTTAGGCACATGTATTTTTAGCATCGATTTTGGATAAAAATTGATTATGCAATAAATCTATTTTTGTCGAATAAGCATACATATCTGTTAATCAAACTAATCTAAGAAAAACAACCATGTTATTATTCATTATTGCGTAAATACATAAAACTTATGTACTTTTTGACCACTGTCAACGACTGCGATTTGTGTGCAATCATAATGGTAAAAAATGCATTTATACCGTGTGCAAATTAAATAGAATTCATGTTTGTATTTGAATTACTATCAAAAAGCATCTCATATCAGCCATATAATGTAATTTATTCCTCAAGCTAACAAATCAAGTATTTTGTTATTGTTGACTGGTCCATGAAAATAAAAATGTGGTGGTAATATGAAAAGCAAAATCTTCCTGAACAGATAACTTTACAGAAGACTTCAGCAACAGCATAGTAACTAGTTTACCTAAAGGTTCAAATGTGAATCGATGCTGGAGAGGGCGGAGCTTGAGCTATATTGATATAAGCATGGATCTTGAATATTTCTAGTCACTACTATGCTGAATGAGTCGCATGTAGATACACAGAATTTATGTTGATTTACATTACACAGCTTTTTACAGGACGACGACGGCGACATACTACTATCATTGAATTATTTCATATTTTAAAATCTGGAATACCGGTTTCATCCAGTTTTACCCATCGAAAAGTTAATGAGATAAAGAGATTCATCGTCAGCGTTCTAAAAATAATTTTTTTGCAAATATATAAGACGTTGACAAAGACAGATCTAGTACCATGACATGCCGGTCATCTCTATGTTATATTTGTTTACAAGATTAATTTCAGCATCTATATTTTGTACTTAACACGTGCGTCAAAATGGTCTGTGATAGTCTGTATTTCAAATAGGTATTACAAACTTTAATTGGGACCAGTTTTGTATTGCAATACGTTGCAGAGCTTAAAGTTAGATTGCCAGATTGGCAGATTATTCTTCATTTAAGCGGATAGGAAATGTTCACTTAACTTGTTATTTTCGTTTTAATATTTGTAAATATGAACGATCCAGAATCTATCATGATATGATAAATGGCTTGACCTGGTCATCATGAAAACATCACACCGTTTTAAAATATATGTACATTTAAAAACCAAACACCATGAATGTACGATGTAAACTAATAGTGTGTGCACTGTGCAGAGAAAGAAAAAAACATCTATTATCTGTATTTATAACGAGGTAGCTCGTCGTGATAAAAAATACAAAGCAAACAAATAATAGTTTTACAAAACAAAACACAAAGCTAAATTTACAGCACAATCATATACCAAAAGCTTGGGGCTGATTTAGTTCAAACTCAAACCTGAAATATTCCTCTTTTTATTATCTCCCCATAAAAAAGTCATGGTTTACAAGCTGTCATTTTTTATCTTATCTTCTGTTATGAGACGTAATAACGACTAAGGAAGGACATATGAAGATCAAAACAAAAACAACAATATAAACATAGCAATAATAGCATACGACGATGATGAGCGTGAGTAATAATAATAGTGTTTCAAATTTCATCCAACGAAAACACTATAATACCAGAGCAGACGGAGAAGTACTAAGAACATAGAATACATAAAGATAAACATGCAAAAACACACTATGCCACTAATGCCAAATGCAAATATTATTTTAAAACCAGCTTGATTGAAATAAGAGTAAAAAAAGAGTTATAATATTAATTGAAAAATTAATCCATTTGAGTTGAAAATTATTGGCCATACATTGTCTATAGGTATTTCATATTTCATCTCAATCTTCTTCACTTGGCTGACACTCATCCTGGCATTTAGAATCATGATTTCGTATTTATTCTCTCTTTTAGCATGTGTTTGTCACATTTTATCTAATTGTATTGCCCCAATTGCTTCTCCTTGAATATTAATGATTAAAATGATTTACATAAATTGATTCTCACTTTAGTTTCACCGACTTCCATTTTCACCATATTCAATTGGTGTGGGTGTGAAATGCAATACAATATGCCTTGCATAAAGCATTGTACATGTCAATCTGCACGAATGCTACTGCAGTTTCACATTGTTATAAAAGTACTGCGAGAAGGAGCCACGTGCAGCGTTATAACTGCAGATTGCAGCGTTGTACGTGACTTATGGTCAGTTCTCATAATTGTGCATTGAAACCGTTGATGTAGCAAACAATAAAATAGCCCATTGTTAGCCCATCGTATTTGCATCGTCTCTTCACATTATAGCCCTCTTCTTGCAATGGAAAAAGGGGGATACGTGCAAAGAATCAGCTAGGCAATTTTTGGTACAAAGCTTTCCGAAAGTAAATCCCCTTCCTGTTGATGTTCCAATTTACGGTATTATTACGCACTACTGTGGTGGTTGCAAGGACTGACAGTGCGTGTTACATCTCAGCAACAGCCATTGGCATACTGGTTGAGTGGATGCTGAATCTGGTTGTTTTGTATGTAAAAAAGATCAAACCAAACTCAGAGACGACGCCAGTTTACTCTTTGTTTGTTTACAGAATACGGCAGCTCATCAGACCAAATATAAAAGCCTCGTCGGCTTCACTTTTCCAGTGCATACGCTCTCAGTGGTTCTTTGAAGACACGTCTATTGGACATCTTGTAGTTTCAGCATCAAAATCAAATCAAAGCGATACGCCTTATTTCTAAACCTAGCCTATCAGTCCAAGTTTTAATAATTTCGAGACTAAATATTAGTGATTGCTACAACGATCTCATAAAAAATCAAAGTTTTAAAATTCGACAGGAACCTTGAAGTATTTCCAAAAATGGTAAGTTGAAAATAAATTATTTTTGGCGACATCATTGATTCTAATTCCGCTAAAATATACCGGTACGTACATACTTTTAAATGCAGATTTTAAACCTTAAACTGAAATAAATCTTTTTCTTATTGCAGGACAAACGTGAAGCAAGACAGTACGTATACGCCAATCCCCCAGCAGATCCTTTCTCCAAGGAGAGACGGCCTAGCTGTAAGAATCTAATTTTGATTTCATTATAGTTTCATTGCAAAATTCATACATGAATTTAGTCGGTGTGCTGCATAAATAGAGTTGGGGCAAAGAAATCAAAATGATGTACATTTATTATTTATTTATTAACTTTTGTTATTTTTGAATTCCAGTTCTCGGAAGGCTTTTCACTCGATCCCGGAACTCATCCTTATCGGAAGATGGTGGCAGCATGCTGGCGATGGGACTGCAAAGACGTGGAAGCATTGACCCACCAGACGTAACAACCATTACCCAAAAAGTTCAACAACAAGTTGCAAAGAAGCCAACAAACCCTGCCGAGATTATAAATATCTTTACGTAAATAAAATATAGTTAGTCTTTCGTACTGAGCAATGACTTTTATCGTATTTAATTTAAGCACACGTTAATTTTTATCCAGTAGTATAATTTTTAAGTATTCAAGCGCTCTGAATAAACTTTAGGATAATATTTTATTTACTTTTCGCCATTTTTTGTTAATTCAAAGATAACATGTATGCTCATAATGATATGATTATGATGCAGATGGAAATATAATGTTTGTTGTGTTGTAAATATAAAATATTATGAACTGATTTGAGCTGAAACTTGATGAAAGGAATGAATAAATAAATGAAAATAAATACACACCCATTCAATAAAAGATTATCTTTTCAAATATTAAAATCTCTTTATATATCTTTATTTCATTCGTATGATTTAGCACACAAACAAGTATATAATATTGAATCTATATTTTTACGTTTTTAATAGAATATATATATCAGTTTCTTTATTCCACGCTTTATCACAAACCATACTTACCTGTTCGTCGAAAACAAATAGATTCTTGGAGACGAACAATGTGAAGGATATGACTTGCGAACCATAATAATACGTAAAAATTATCATATATAATAATTATAATATGACCATATATATAATATTTATTGAATTCAACATATTACATATTGAATATAATATATATTTGCGTAGGTATATTATCTATTTCCGTAAAAGGTTTTTATACAGAGGTAGGTATAATTTATAACGCTATATGAAAAGTACAAAAATTCTTTTAAAATAGCACAACATAAGTAAGTAACATGAAATATGAAGATTATAATATATTTAAGATTAACATATGGGTATATTTGTATTGTCTACATGTACGCTTTTACAGAAAATGGTTACAGAAAGGCAAATACTAGAGCGAAAATGCATCATCACACTTCAAACGACGACGTGCATCTATATAAGTTTCAAAATACACAATGCTTGTTTCAAACATTCACAATGAATTTATCAACCAGATTCAAAAAATAAATTACGACAAAAGAGACTCGAAGGTGCCTTGTATATCATTTCGTTACTTGATATTTAAGGAAAACTGTTGACGTACAAAAAATATATTCTTATATCAACTCATATACATAAACACATAATATAATTTGTCAGGTAAAAAGGTATTAATATTATGATTACATTACAACGGGACATGAAATTACAACCGTTGTCGTTATTGCGGATAATGCATAGAGACTTTATAATGACAACATAGTATTATTATTACACTTGATTTGAAAAGCATGAATACGGCAGTACGTATGTGTATATTATTACCATAAAGAACTTTAAAAACTGCATAGGAAGATTTCACGTTTTACACAAAGTTATGAAGTATTTATGTCTTTCAATACCACAATAGACTGACAGGGAAAGCAAGACATAGATATATATAACTTGTAGCACCATCGCCGATCTTCATTAAATATATAATTTGTATAATATGTATATAATGAACACATATTTCCTCACTAGTTAAAAGTAAACCCATTATGATTACTATTATTATCAAACTGCAGCACTCATTTTCAGCATTAACACCAAAAAAATCAGCTACAAATCATTTACCTTAATTTTGACTCAAAAAAGATCTTTGCCAATGACTTGTAATTTTGATTGAAATGTTTAAGTAAATAAATAATTTAGACTGGTAAAGCACAATATTCAGGCGTCAGGAGTGACATGATAATGAACTTTTCTTCCAATGTTTTAAACTTTTACTTTATATTCAATTATATGTGCAATGAAAATACTTGAAGTACTAATTTAGCTAGCCACCGGATTTGTTCAACAAATTTCGTGTCGTGCACAACCGGGATTAATTGCAAATAAAAAAGATGAACCAAGTTGAGAAAAGATTGTTGACATTCATGTACTTACTTAAATTGTTAATAATTACTTGATGCACCATCGTGAAGCGATAAAAATTAAGTTTGCAGCATTATCGACAGAGGGAAAAAGACTCACAAAGGCAATAATGTAAGATCTTAAGCGTGATAGATGAAAAATATTAAGTCTGGTTTATAACTGAACGCAATACTAAATAATAATAAACTCAAAATAAAATCTGTATCATTTAAATATTTACATACTATTATATGTATCTAAAAGCTAATAGCTTATTAAGCACAAACTAGTGCGAAACAAACAATTTATATAAGCCAACGTGCACCTAACAAATGATATACTATTCTACCAATCTAACCTCATAATAAAAACGTAACAGCAAAAGATTTAAATAATCCAATTGCACTAGCACTTGAGTGTCATTCTCAGAGACGAAAATAATCCGCAACAGAAAATGTTATTTTATGACAAAATTGCAAGTACTCATTGTCGTTGCATAGTATATAATCTTGTGTATATCTATCCTAAATTTGTAATGCACCAAATTTGCGACCCAAAAGTATTCAGACATAAATAGAAAACTTCCTTTCATACTTTGTCCAAAAATCAAACAATCGAACTGCATAGTTAGAAAGCAGAGCGCTAGAATGTAGGCAGCTTTAATAATAGCACCAAATTGTTACACAATATTGAGTTTAAATCATGTCAAACAACCGATCATTTAAAAAAATGCAGAAAATACAGTGCGTGCTGATTTTATGATCATTAAATCATTCGCTCCGCCGTACAAAAAATTAATCCGCAGTATTTAAATATCTAAATCTCAAGGATTTAACAAGTTATATTTTAAGACACCTTTCAATTCTTAATAAAATACAATTTTTTAAAGTTTTCAGTCTTTTAAAAGATTCTTATTTCTAGCATAACCACCTAAACATGATGTATTTCTTATAACATACTAATTTTACCAAACTACTCTATATTCGATAAGTGAACATCATATAGCCATTCCTGGTAAAAATTTACCATGTAGCTTATACTATTGCAACAGAAATAAAGAAACAAAATCAAGTAAAGTCATTTAAGAGTTCCCCCAACAAACTGAAAATAGGTAGTAGTCATATTTCTCGTCATACAACTCTCTTACTCACAAAAAATAATTAACGCTATTTTTCTATCTTTCAGACTTGATCAGATCTAGTTATAACAAAATATTAAAGTTACTATTAAAACAAACAAAAAAATCTTTGGGAAAACAGACGAAAGAAGCATTCATTCAATATTATTTTGTTAATACCATTTATATACGCCTCCATCGTATTCGTGCTCAGAAAGTTATAACCGTTATTTTCTTGTCAGTACGCTGATAACTGACGTATACAATGTAAATCTATATATTAATTATTTTCATGTACATAAGTAGGATAAATCACACTCTGCATGATCACATTCACATTGAAAAGAGGGATTTTACTGGACAGTTTAATCTACATGGCTATTAGTATTAATACTCGACAATAATAGCACATTTTTCACAATTCCTCATGGAAAGATGTAGATAAATATTCATAGTAAAGATAGCTAAAACGTCCGTTATATATCCCAAGTCAATTTATATATTCACTAACAAGACACTGATTGATACTTCAGTTAAATTCACTCAGTCCACAAGTGCCTGCCCTATAGTTTATGGGCTGATACAGATTCAGCAAAATTCCTACATGTGCCCAATTAAATAGCTCTTTCATACAATAATGTGTGCATCTTTTACAATTTAGGTATACATTTTCTAGAATCATTATAAAGTATTCAATACAAAATGTTCCCTGCACCAACACGATAAGCCTGTTATGAGGTGAGACTCGTCTGAAGTAGATTTATTTAGCACTGGGAACATTCCAGTTAGGAATATTTGTATATGGTGACTGCTAATACCGCTTTATATTATAGTTTGCTTCGAAAAACTGACCGAACCGACCGTAAATAGAAAACCGTTTCACTCTCGTGTGATTTGTATTCGAGGTATATACGTATATAAAGTTAAGTATGAAAGTATAATAGGTATATATTGCTATGCGGAAATTATATATTATTTCTTTCTCGCTTTCAATGTCAGAAAACGTTTATCATCAATATATTAATATTACAGTAATTATTTAATTACGACGCTGATCGTCAATAGATAATACATAGGACCAAGGTATTTTTCATGGCAAGTTACTTCTCTTTCGATAGATTTTAATACTTTCTTTTTTATGTAGAAAGATGTTGAAATACATAGTGTTTCAAAATGCGATAATACGTTTTTCATATTCTGTGCTATAGTAAGTCAACAACTTTATATTAAACCTGCTTTGAAACTGGTAATAGAAATCTGAAATAGCTGGCAAAACTAAAGAAGAAATATTTAAAACGAAGATACAAAACGCTACTTCTCCCAGTCTCCCACTATAACAATTTTCGTTTTAAATTAAGCCAAACTCCTTATAAATTATTTTCAGCTTTTTTCTCTCACTTTTCTCTTAGCTTAGTCGATAAAGAATCTGCATAAAAATATATAATATTGTTACATTATATTGGAGAAACGTAAATAGACTATAACGATTTCTGTATATCAGCGGAGATTTTCTCAATCTCAAGTTTGATTTGCACCAAATTAAAATCCCGGGTTGAAATTGAACCGTTCAGAAGGGCGCGTAAAATCAGAGGTTTACCGCAGTTGTAAACTTCAGCATTATTACTATTCCTAACGACATTTTGCGACTCATTTAAATTCCACGTGTATCACAGATTCTTTATCCTTCTCCGTTTATACTTTGTCATACCATCAACTAATTTTGGTACACTAATGGAGTTCGCATCTGAAGGAGCAAAATTGGCCACAGGAAGCGACGGTGCTATATGCGCATGACGAACGGACGAAATTGGTGGAGCATATGTACCCAGACCAGATGAAATGCTGAGATTCTCGGGAACATTATTGATATTGTTATTTTTCCACCGTGATGGTAAAACCAAATTAATAGCCCCTGAATTATTGGAAGGTTCAGTGCCATTACCTTGATGAATTCTAACTGAGAAGGATTCTACAGTAGGACAAGGTTGTGGTCGTGGAAAGGTTTGAGTCTGTTCATATTTGCGCTTTCGTGCTCGTGTCATTATAGGTTCAAAGTTCATAAAAACTGGATATCCTACAATGGGATGGTGTTCCTTGCGAGGTATATGTACTGGAACATTGTGATGATGACTAAGAAGAGGCGTTACCGTAATTGCCGGTATTGGGTCCTTAGATGCCAAGCAGTCTGGAGTAGAGGAAAAGTTTACAGCAGAAGGGAAAGAAAAGGTAGGAGTAGAAATTGGAAGGCATATTGCTTTCGAACTGCATTGCGAAATTGATGAATTATTCGAATTGAGTGATGCAGAAGAAGTAATACTCAACGAGCCACTTGTGCTCCGCTGCCCTCCCTCTGGTAACGACGACAGGTACTCTTGAACACGCGCTTCCCCAAAATTGAAGAAGTTGGGCTTTTCTTGGTCATTAGAACTTATCTTTGACAGAGAGGAAGATGCAACTGAGCTCTTGCTTGCATTGCAAGATCCACCTGTAATTGGAAGAAGGAAATGAGATATTCCATATTTACATGATCAAAGGAATATTATTTTTTTGACTTTTCAATATACCTGAGCCAGACGAAACGGAAGAAAAGTTGCTGGATGAAGACCTTCCGTCTGTTGACTTTTTTAGTTTGCGTCGTTGAGCAAGTCGAGCCGATGAAACATCCTGGATTATACAAATTATTTATTTAAAAATTGGAAAACGGAAATGTGGATTCATAGTTATTACATTTAATTTGTAATTAGTACCTGAAGACGGAATCCCTCCTTGTGAGCTTGGTGGAAAGCATTAAGAGTTTTACAAACAGCAGCCTCTGCTCCTCTTTGACTTCGGTTTAAGATTCCTGGCGTAGCTAAAAGGCCACCCATACCACCTTCCAACCATGGACTGTCGAGAAGATCCGCCATTCTTAACCTCTTGGTAGGATCAACAGTGAGCATACCTTTAGTGATGTTTTTAGCTTGAGGAGATACATGCTCCCACTCAGGTCCATTAAAGTCAAATTGACCTCCCTTGATTCTATGCATTATCGCTGCGGCAGAATCATCTCGACTGCGAGCTTGAAATGGAGCTCTTCCCGAAAGCATTGTGTACTATAAAACGTTTTAAAATTAAATTAAAATGACGCATACATTTATGCCATGTCTTTCAGCAGGTTATCATTTTTTCTGTATATAAACTAACCAGAATCACACCAAGAGACCACAAATCACAACTTGCATCATATCCCTCTTCATTTTGGCCTAATGCCTGGCGAATTACTTCTGGAGCTGCATAATGAAGGGTAAAACATGGTGTTTTCATTGTCTCTTTTTCAGGCATCAGTCTTGCAAATCCAAAATCAACAATTTTCACTTCGGATTCCTCAGTTCCATCAACAAACAGAAGATTCTGTAATAGATTTGAATTTTGTTATATTAATAAAATATACACCAAGTAAATAGCAACGTAGATGTAAGACCAGTGTAATTTTTACCTCTGGTTTAAGATCCCGATGAACAACGCCTTTGGAATGAATGTAATGTACGGCATTAACAAGCTTTCTCATGATTTGGCTTGCCTCATCCTCAGTAAATCTCTCCTTCTTACGAATTCTGTCCAGCAGTTCCCCTCCACGTAACAACTCAAGAACGATGTAAGTATGAGCCTATAATTTTTTTAAAACCAACATGAAATTACTATAAATAAATTACACATAATTAAAAAACAATCGTCCGTTCAACTGTTAAATAAGTACCTCGTCATAAAACACTTGATGAAGCTGTACAATATTTGGATGTCCTTGACACAACTTCAAAAGATTGATTTCTCTAGTTGAGTCAATCTTGCGACTGACAATTTTCACAGCATATTCTTTTCCAGTGGACTTTTCAATACATCTACGGCAAACGGAAAAACTTCCGTCTCCCAATATTTCACTATTAACGTCTACTGCATACGCGTCAAAAAACGGAGAATTCTAAAGAGGGAAAGAAAACTCAATTTTTACGTTTGCCTTCAAGTATTAACCGCATTACGTGGAAGGAATCAAGCTAATTACCGGTATCGTTCCAGTGTTTGTATTTGTATTCACAAGTTTTGAAGGCCTCAAAATTTCCTCACTAACTACGTTATCACTAAAAAGTACGGACGGAGCAACATAAGAATATCCCTGTAAAAATAACATGAAATCAATCAATAACCAATCCTTCAATGCAAACATAGTTTACTATAGATTTCGATAATACTAGTAATCATCCTACCTTAAATATTTTGTCAAAATTTGGAGGGACAATAGCTGGTGAATCAGTTGGAGCCATTTTAGTAAACTCTTCAGCAAAATTCGATGTATCTAACTCGTTCCTTATTTTAGGAACAAACGGAGGTTTGATTTTCTTTTGTAAGAGATCCATCCAACTCAAACCCTGGAATAAATATGGAAAAATTAAATGATTTGTACGATAAAAAATAGATTGCATTTTATTTGAAACGCACAACAAAGGGGAATAAGCGTTAAAAATTGAGTAATTATTACCTTGAAGAATGGGTGTGTCTTGACTTCTTGAGCATCATTGGGACCACCTCCAAGTCTTCTTCTAGGATCTTTGATTAGCAATTTACAGATGAAGTCTTTCACAGGAGAAGATAAATCGTCAGGTATTGGAGGGTCGATTTTTAAGATTCGTCTAAAGCACAGAAATTTAGCATTTTAAAAAATATTTCTTTATCATAGTTTTAAAATGGGTTAAATCCACATCTAGCATAGCCAATTTACTTTATTACTTTGTAACTTATAAATAAGCATACCTTGAGATTTCTTGTTGCGTATTCTTCTCTCCGTCGACTGTGAATGGGGAAGCACCAGTGAGCAGCTCGTACGTCAAAACACCCACACTCCACCAGTCTACAGCCTGAAATTTATTAAATTAAAGGTGTGATAAAATGTGAAACAGGATGACCCATTAAAAAAGGAAACATCTTTTCCTAAACCTTGATGATTAGTAGTTTGAATATTTGCTATGATCCAAGTAAAGTGGCAATTCTTTCAAATTTCTGACAAAAACGTAGTGAATAGTAATGAGCATACGTGGATTTCATGCTTTTTAAACCAAAAGATGATGATTACGTTACTCTCATTGTCAATGTCAAATTGGATACCATTACAATTCAAACATATGTAAGAGAGCATATAATATAAGAATAGATTTATTGATTACGAAATATGCATTGTAATCCTTAGCAAAGTCTAATTGTGTCAAAATAACATTGAAATTCTTGACAATAGAAGTAGTTGCATATGGAATATAAACAACACATCATGGATATAATATTTGCATAGCTGCATGAAAAGAATCCACTGCTTCATGCAAATCTACTTAAGCCTAAGCTTATAATGAATCTCTCGTTCGAGCACATCCTCTTCATTCAGAACTGAATCCGATTACGGGTCTTTTATCATCACTAATGCATGAATTTAACAAAGACCAAATCAGTTTCCCTATTCTCATTGAATAATAATAACAGAAAGTAATCTTTGAGAAAATTGCAAAATATTGCAAGGTACCAAGCGGTGTTCTCGCTCATTGCTGCAAAAAACTGTGCTAGCTAGAATAGCGGTGTAGAGCCATTCTGCATCCCTACGATTGCAAAGCAAACCTCATACAAAACTCTATCTTATTGGTTTGGATTTCCGTATAAATGATAGAGATCAGATGAATAGAATTATATGTATTGAACGCTAGCCTTTCATCATCTTCACTTTCTCTTTGCATCTTGAAGTCGACGAGAATATACCTAGTTTATCATGTCACCATTCTATTATAATTTTTCTCGCAAAATCACATCTACATTTGTACGTTTGAGGACAAACATGCGGAAAACTATGAAGCATAAATATGTCCACTTACGATATCGTGACCGGTATTTCCTCCTTTCACCACTTCCGGGGCCATGTATTCTATCGTTCCACAAAAGGAGTAAGTCCTTTGGTCCTGTTAAAAACAAAAATTATTCATGCCGTTAGGAAATAATGAAATATCATGCCAAAATTTTAACTTACCTTTTAATCATTTTACAATCAGAATGTAGCAACAAAATTCAATTAATTTTAACAAATACATAGTAGATATCCTATACCCTTTTTGTAATTCAAAACTTAACAAAACAAATCTGCTCATACTTCCACTAAAAGGTATAGTTATGCAATAACATGTGCCGCATCAAAATTCAAGTTGGGTAAGCTTGCTTTTCTAATAACTGATTCCCTAATACCTTACACAAAGGCTTGAACAAAACGTCAGCTAAAATGCTGATCTTTTTCCTTTATTGGAAAAAGCAAACACATTGCACAACATGCATCCTTGCATACTAAAAAGCTCCTCAAGAAAAAATCATACATGTTTCAGAACGTGATTTAGTAGGCTTGACTAAGATATTTCTATCTAAAACTGATTCCGCAAGCACATTATAGCAAATTACATTTTTACAAATTATACATTCTCATACCTACATTTAAATGTCTATCCTCATGTAAAAGATCTGGAAAGTTTGTACTATTGCATTATGTATATTATACGCACGGTGAATTATCTTAGTTTTTGGGTCAATGCCGTATACAATTTTGTCTACGAGTCCTACAATCACTATATCACCACTCCTCCTGCTTGCTTATAAATGCATAAAAATTCAAGGAAAAATAGGAACAACGGGAGAATCCGCATAGTCTCCGCAGAGAAAAGTAAAATCACGAATGTACTACTAGTGAAAAGGCTAACTACGTAAAGGACTATAAGGACTTCATTAAACGAAATACCTACATATATACGAACGTATAGTATTTATATGTGTGGCCTTTTCTCGGTAGATCTAGGTCACCAAAAGTTTGCCCTGCTCTAAAAGGAGAAAAAATCGTGGGACACACAAAAGACATATAATACTACTTACTACTACATTGTATATAACGTCAAGAAATAGAAAGTGCATACAATGGAAAATGGAAAACAAGGAGAAGAAACATTTTCCCTTACTATTACTAGCCATTTACTTGGACTTCCAATTCCATCATTTATAACTTATAACATAACACATAAGATGCACATGAACGGTGAAAGAGTGAGCTTTTAGGAACGTGTGGCGTTTCCTTTCACTACCAACTACACTTACAAGGACAGGAGATGGAGGTTAACTATGTTTGAACAAGAACTAATATGTTTGTCAATTTTGTCATCACATCAGTTGTAGTAACACATAGTTTGTTTTACTTCGAAAATAAAGCCACTGGGCCATGTTTTAAAAAGGAGCATATTATTTTACTTGACCAAAACGTATAGAAAACTTGATATATTTTCAACTCACCTTTTCATGTGGAAGGAACTCTTTGCTGAGTCCAAAATCAGTCAATACTATATGCCCATCAGCATCTAATAAAATATTCTCCAGTTTGATGTCACGATAGATGATTCCCAGCTGGAAAAACAAAATTTTAAAAATCATTATTAGGAATACTTCCGATTTATACACAGGTAAAAAATTTGTCCCGAAAGTATAAATGTATACAGATTACTGGCTTTCGCAAGATACAACAACGCAAATACGAAATATACTATAGGCATCTCCGTTCATTTGATTACATATAGTAATCTGAATAGATGAAGGCAGATCATATAAAGGTTAGACTTTTCCAAAAATAGACTTGCTTAGATTATTTCGCAATTTTATGCTATTTTTAGATTTACAATTTGTACAATAAAGTCAAAATAATATACATACATATTATCCCATTTTCCCTTTAAATTCCAGGCATTCGTGCTTGACAAGTTTCGAATGAAACTTACACAAGTTATTTTCCATCGCTTGAACGGAATATTACAATCTCAGGTGAAAATGGACGAATTTAAATGCAAAATCCTTATTAATAAGAGTAGTAGTATAGAATTCTGAGCTTAGTAATCTTAGCAGGAGGTCGGTGAATTCGAGGTGTGACCTATACCATTTCATATTTTGAAGTACAGGAAAGTATCTTGAACACGAACAGTAGGTAGCTTTTCTATTAAATATTTATTCTCTGTCATATTATCTTCCAAATCCTACACTTGGCAAGTTTTAGTTTGCATAAGATCTTGCAGCCGTCATCGCCACTTATACGAAAACAAATAACATCAAACTAAGCATCAGGTTCAAGTTCAATTTTCTTTCAAAGTCAGTCGTTACGAGGGCTAAAAATGGTTTCATATGAAGTAGAAAAAAGCAAAATGTTTAATCTTCTACATCAACAAAAGTTTAACAACCATGTTGTATACTTTCTTATAATTGTTTATTATCATCAAGTAATGTTACAAAAATCTTTGGGTTCAAAACAGGTCAGTCATATATGGATACACAATTATTGTTTCCATTAAATCCAACAAGAATAAATCTGATAAAATGTATTTTCTACAAAGTTTTCTCCGACGACTTTCTATATGAAAGGCATAAAAACATGGTGGCGTCCTTGGAATTACATGCGATTCAACTTCTACCATTCATGTAAACTAATAAAATGAACAACAAAAAATGTCCTTGAAGATAAAGGACAAAAAGGCAACAGCTATAGGAAATCTACAATAATAATGCGTTTGTTACTTCCGAGTTTGTTATATAAGGAGAACCATTATTCATATGAACAAACATATTTTTATTATGCTTTACTTCTTGCCACCTGTTAAATGAGAGATTAAGTCAGTTAAAGAGACAAAATCAAAGCTCCCAGCAGACTTTTTTTAGTACTTCAAGAAAAAGGATTATTTCTGAGTTCAGTGAACATTAATAACAAGAATATCATTGTCCATATACCAAGACTACATCTATTATGATATCTTTAGTTTTGGCCTTTATTAGAATTTCTACTTTCATTCGTTTGACGTACGCGTATTCTATGGAGCATGTACAATGATACATAGTATAATTTATCCAATCTCTTCCAGCAGCTTCCACACAGTTCATCCAACTGCCTTACTGGGAGCAAGGACTACACTAGAAACGAAACTTTCATGCAAGGATAAACCGAGTGTACAGGTCGTTGGCCATTACATACTACATGAGCAAATATACAAATGCTAACGACTGGAATATTTCCGTTTCTCATCTGATATTACATGACTACAACTATGACTGTGTGAGCGAACAGACACAAATCCGTCTGAAATTCCTTATTAATTTCCTCCACGAACTTGAAAGTTACCCTTTACTGTTTTCCTTCTCTTGACAGGAAATTCTGAAAGTTGGATGCTGTTATTAATAGTATTATCATTGAGCGTTTATTAACTATGTTTCATATCCCTTATATATCTCGTATGAACTAAAGGTAGTCCGGTGACAAGAACGTTGCGATCTCTCGCAAAAATCACATTGTACAACCAAATCAACATGACCTTCATGGTCGTAATATTACCAGTAGGGAAGGGAAAATTACTGCTTTATGCGTCTGTAAATTTAACGAGCTATTCAACCATAAAACTACCCATCTAACACCACGGCATTCCAAAACCAAACGAAGTGTCATCATTATCATCATGACCTTTACCTTCTTTCAAGGTAACCAAATACACACAAGGGACTTGCCTTGTGCAAAAACAAAAATGGATTGAATATTCTGGCAGATATTATATAGTACAATATGCAATATCAAATACGCACACAATAAACGTCTAATGAACAACAGTCAACTCGCATATTTACAAGTCCCTGTTTGCAAAACATCACCTAATAGCAAGTACCTACCAGCTACCTATTATAGCTTCCTATTCTGAAGTTCATGAATACGAATGATTTCTATATAGATCGTAACTCTAAAAAATAACTTAATGCTATTATGCATCTGAATTTCTCTTTGTAATAAGAATTATCAGGAATTATTATACAAACACGTCACTCTATTATTATTGAGAGTAGAATACACACTCTCAGATTGTTATCATTATATATAGTAGAGATCCTCCTTTTAATGTCTGAGACAAACAGGCAATATAAATACCAAGGTAAAATCCATCATTTACTCATATTAACAGACTTACTCGGCACGGCGCTTACATTGCAAACTACTTAGCCTTCTACAAATTCAAGTTCATGCATACATCATTCATGACAATTACTTCTTTTTAAGTACGTCTGTATTTGCCGTATTTTTATCACCAATAAAACTGAAAACCACAAATCACTAATGTACGGAAATAAAAGTTTGCTTATAGTCAAAACAAATACTCGCAGGTAAAAATTATTATCCGCATTCGGCAATGAAAATACAGACATTAGTACACTATGAATAACAGAAGTAATAAGTATGAAGCATTTTATTGTATTTTTAAATGGTTTTGAATAAACATATTTAAAGGGGGGATCTAAACGAGACTAAAAAGATGTTTTGCCAAATATACCGACAAACTTGCTAAGCATCAGCTCTGGGATATGCCAAGAGATTCATGTCAAAACAAAAACAAATATAATGACATATTAAAATGGAATAGGAAAAAACTAATAAGTACATTTTTTACAATACAATGTATTTATGCCTACACATATTTTGGTTCTCCATCAGACAAACAATTTAATTTTAACTTTTCGTTGAAGCAAATCTGTTTTGTAAATTATTGAATATCAGACAAGAAGAGACCTTGGGTAAAAAATCGATTTGTTCTTTTGCTATGCTATCCCTATTATTTATTTCAATACGGCTGAATAACACTGTTTTAATATTCAGTGTGGTAGGTAATAGACATGAAAGGAAAATCCAATTTGGCGTATTATTGTCTTCCTTCCATGTTGTTGCCGTTCAGATCTACGCAATTTTGGTAGCACAACGAAATGTAGAGATACATCGGTTATACCTACCAGTACCTACACATTTTTCAATTCCACGAAATAGGCATCTATACGTACATATTTACATTAAACAATACTTCCGTTACTATTTCCCTTATATTGTCAAGAAGTTATAGTTCTATCAAGTTGTATCTATTCACGTTCGTAGTACACACTGCATTTGTTAGGTATACAAAAATAATAACAATGATGATAAGAGTAAATAGCATTACAACAGCGCTCATTCATTACGCAACTCACCTTATGCAAATGTTCGAGAGCAAGGACGATTTCTCCTATGTATATTCTCACTTGTTCCTCTGTGAATCGTTCTCTTTGGTACAGGTGTGTAAACAGCTCACCTCCACTTACATAGTCTGTATAATAAAAACAACAAAAATCATTCATGTTATAATTTTGGTTTGTATTTTTGAATACATGTTCTTTTTTGCAATTCTATTTTAAAGAAAAGTTGTAAAAATACGCTTTTGATTTCATAAATAAACTTTTAAGCATTGTGAGCATAGCTAGATTGAAAGCATTCTAATAAAATATCGCAAGAGTAAGATTAAAAAAGCTCGCAGGGTAGAAAGGGCTAAAAGCAAAAGATATGGTAGTAACAAAGATGATGGTAAATGATAGGCTAGGTGGAAATATAAAAATCTACTAAATTTCTACCTGCGCGTGTTGTACGAAAGCAAAAAATCTAACCACTAAAAGTTCTTGGTATGGTACGTGAATGTACGCTATGGCAAATGCAACTTTAAAAATCATATTCTTGGGAAACCCCATCCCATAAGCCATCAGCAAAGTCAGACAGTTAGTGCTTTCAAAAAACATCTCATAGTTATTACACAGTATATATATGTAGCCCATAGTCATCATAATATGATCAAAACACGATTCAAATACTAGTATATTCATGTTTACCAAGTTTTTTTGTTGTTGATAGCTTAAAATGTAGTATTTCAGCTTTCACAACACATATATGAAGAATATTATAGAAATAAAAACACACTTTTGCCTTTAAAAGTGAATTAATGACAGCAAAAAATATTTTCTTGAGAAAATTTAGCACAATAAAGTCAAAAGTGCGAAATTAACGCTACAAGATAGAAATAAAATACGCAGTACACCTTTCTAGATTAAATTCTGTTCTGATAAACATCACCGCCACTCATGGGACTGGAGAGATGAGTGGGTAAAAACAAAGCATTGTCATTAGACATCAAGGATTTGTTGGGCGTTCGTATGGTATAATTATTTGCTTAGACCCTGGATGGAAGGAATTCTATCAACTGTAGTATCACTTACAAATATATTAACAGTACGTAGTGGATATATAGTTGCACAATACATGAATTACTAATGATTGTGCTGTTCTTTGCTTCTATTCTATTTGTAAATGCATGATGATTTTCAGAAATAATTTATTTGTAGTAATGAGGTTTGGCAGAAAAGCTATATGTATTATGCTTTGACATTAACTTCCAATCAGACTAAATTCTACTTGGATTCTTAATCACGTCATGAATAGTGCAATAGTACTTTAGTAAATTCACAATTTCCTCCATAACCAATTGATTATGCATAAACAAATAATATGTGTAAATACAAGCAGCATATTGGCAGATGTAACTTTATCAATTTGATGATCAGAACACAACATGCAATAAAGAATATCTTGTAAAATGTATATAAATATTAATGAACTTTTTGATACTAAATCGTATCATCATCATCTAGCTTTGGACAGAACGAATTAATTAATCAATTTTATACCATACCGAGAGTTTCGTTTTAAGTATTTATTATTTAATTTGGCCAAGTGCAAGTGGAAGCATCTAATCACTAAAATCCTTTATAGCCGTGTTTTTGTGGTTCAAGCAATAATGTAATATCACTCTTAACACCGTAGTTGTCAACCTGACCAAATGCAACTATATTGCTCTGATTTTTTAGTTTGTTGGCCGTGTTAGTTGAATTCCTTTGTAAATTTGTAAATGCAATTAGCCTAGCAGTGAAATAATTTTTATTATGCATTAAATTATAATATGTATCATGCATTTTGAGTTCCTTTTAACTTGAAAATACATCTTAATTAACCTTCAGAGTTATACCAACACATGCATCAATTTATATTACTTGACTTCAACTGAATATAAACCGATAATTATATTCTTTCTTGGTAGTTCACAGTTCCAATAATTTCTTACACTTTGTTTTGAAGACTTGTTGGCATGCCCGTCTCGTTTCTTTTCGGAAAAATTGCCCCGAATCCTTTGCGCTCCGCTATGCTATATTGGCTTATGCAAACTGACCTTGGCGATACATGCCAGCCAGGAAGGGAGACCAAAAGAGTGCAGGGAGTGGGAGTGAAGGAAAAGTTTGACGGTTGGCTCGCAGAAAACTGTTTATGTATTATATCGTCATGTAATGTTACATACTCATTTTACCATTTTCCTGGGTCCTACTACCCAACAATATGGCATGATCATGATCATCATCATATCGCATGTCTTTATTTTGTTGAGAAATAAAATCAACCTTCTCGAGAGTTTTCTCGGCAGCAGTTTTCCAAATTGAAAATTCTACTCAGACACAACACCACACATTTTGAGTTAATTACCTTTGCAATTAACTAGCTTGAAAGATAAAAGGAAAATGAGGAATACTTTGTTGACACTGCCATTACAGTAGAATGAAAACTAGTGGACTGGATGAACACTCATAGTTGCGAAAGAAAATACTCTTTCGCTTCTGCCGTGTTCCTTCATTTCTCAAGAACAATGCGTAATGTAATGTAATAGGAGCTTCGTCTAAGGAATACGAATCATCCTGTGATGTATGGTACAAAACCTAAATACTAATAAGCATATCCTGACAAGATCGTTAGCTGGACTAATTCCATTATCTGATATCCCATTGAAGATGTAAAACAAAGGATGTTCATAAGCATACTGTGGACATATCATATAGTCCATAGTCCATAGTCTACATAGGCTGTTGTCTTCTGTTGTATTTCATTTATTGCCCTCTACCCCATAAGAAAAATGAGATTAACTATTTCTGTAACACTTCGCTCTTGACTCGCAAAGACGAATTTGCTGCTACTTCATAGCTACACGGCTACACGAGAGATAATTGGGTCAAGTCTCGAAAATGACACAGAAACCGAATTCATTCCTGTCGCATGTCTCTCAGTGTATTAGCGTTTAAAAAGTTGTGAAAATCTACTTGTTATACCAACTTACTACTTGTTCGTGGTGACTGCTCCTGACAGATACAGAAGTAAAAAATATATCTAGTACATATCACACGTTCTTCCGGCAACTTGATGAATATAATAAGTTGAGTATATTTTAGTCTATCCTTTCTCATACCTAGACATATTCTTTGCGGATTTATTACACATTAAAGTGAGAAATTCCACTTTCCTTTTATATGTAACTGGCATTTTAATTATCTGTGCAGACAAATGTGCATTAAGTACCAACTACTAAATCAAACAGAATAATGTAACACCTATCTCCACCAACTTATTTAAATATTAGTGTATGAGAAATGACACGAAATGAATTCAAAACATCAATTTCGTAGCACAAAATACGAGGATCAAAACTCCATAACCGAACAATAGCAAAATACGCAAATTCTTCTGCATCAAATCTATTTCTTGTTCATATTTTTGCTTCTTTGTAAATGTTTAGTAGAGACCTTCCATGAAATAAAATTAGCGTTTGTTTGATTCACGTGTAACACGTTGCAGCCGAATCACTATCCGCCTACAGATTTTTTTTCAAGCAAACAACGCAGATTGGTATGTACGTAAGAAAGGAAAACAAAAAGAGGCTGGTTGATGCTAAAGCTATGTTGAACGCTGTTTCGCCAATGCAATAAAAGTAAACACCAGCAGAGCTATAAATAAAAACCGAATGTTACATAAATAGAAGCAGGGAAAGGGTGTTTGCTTGCCGAATACATGCGTGGCTTGTTTCCTAGTTTAGTAATATCATCATCGTAATCATGCCGCAAAAAGTTTCCCAGCTGGAGAAAGTTGAAGCAAAACAAGAAACAGAATGGTATACCTAATTGTAAGAAGAAAAACGAAGATTCTTTGCAACCATTTTCTCCCTTGAGTTGCGTTAAACCCACCAAATTATGATTTTATTACTACGTCTAAAATATATAAAATAAACATTATAGAACACTTGTGTCATGTACAGCGTAAGGGCAAAGGACAATAACTCCAGTACACTTGTCACCGGATTTGATAACATATTACGCGTCTATTTTTATACCCTTTTTAGGAACATTTCGTGTACTACGCAACTTCTTCCAACGTCATTCAGTCAAAAAGTCACGCTAAAATTTCACGTAGTACTTACGTAACAGACAACAAACAAGCTTTAAATATACGTAGTTCAGCTTTCCATTATATTGTATGGCTGACAGTGAAAAAAACACACAAGAAAAGAATTTTCTTTGTACACTTAGAAAATGTCTTGTAACTTGGAAAATGAAAGAAATTTGGAGACGTGATTGCAGCTGGCAAACTTAATTCTTTATACTATATAGGAAATCCTTCAGTTTCACGTAAATAGATGCAAAGCAAGGTGCCCAGTCAACAAATTGATGCTGAGAAATAAAAATATACATGAAACTATATATACTTGTGCGACCGCAACTATTATGACGTGATTTAGGTAAGTAAACAGTAATAAATGAGATATTTGCGTAATGGTAATACTATGCTCATTCGCTACTCTAACTAATGTATTTACACAACGAACAATATCTTAAAATAGAAATAGATCAGTTGCTAATATGTCTGCGAATTATATGTTTTGTCAGTGTTTTGACTTGATTGCGACATTGCCAATCATGCATCTGATTGTTATTGCCCATGGTCTTTTACAGCAATCATATTG
>JAQFYG010000674.1:0-26073 GCA_034694325.1 Entomobrya corticalis | reverse complement strand
ACAAATGTACAAGAAACCTATCTAGAAAAATAGTTTATTCAAATATCCGATAATTTGATGGTTAAAATAACACAATAATATTTTTAGAGGGCATATGGCCTATTAAAACATACGTAAAAATACAACCTCTCCAAAAATCCGTTTTATTGGAAGATGGATAAAGTAAATTTGTAGACCAGGGTTTTTTTGCAATTAATGAGGTGAAGGAATCTGAAGATTTGCAACTCTTGTTAAAAATTTAAATAATTTAAATAAAGTAAATATTTAGTTTAGCATTTAATAAAAAATTATATTTGAACTGCTGATTGGGAACACCTTTTAATTTTAATATTATAAAAATATTTATTTTATTATGACATGCATCGGGGGTCGATAGAGGTTTAAATTAAGTACTGTTTAACATACATTTGCATAAAAAATCTATAGTGTATATTATCAAGGTTTAAATGTGGTCCTGCAAAAAATATTGATAGTATATGCTTTATTTACATAAATATATTCCCGTCGTTTTAATACTTGTTATTTATTGAATAAAGGTTTTTGTTGCTGATATATATGATTAATATAAATGTAGCTTTGAAAGTCTGAAAACAGCTTATTGTGTATAAAATTACAAGTTACAACAGGCTTCTATTTTTTATAATTTTTGAGACAATTTGATATAATTTATATCTCCACGTTCGATACGTAACTGCCGTATGGGTAAAACAGTATAAAATTAGAAACACCCAATTGTTTTGACCTATAATGAAAAATATCACAAAATTTATCACGTTGACAATAACTACGTGGATCTTATCGATAATAAATAATTGAACATTTTAGATTATTACGCCTTTTCCACAATACTGAACTAAATGACATGGCTGCGTCCATGCTTCCACAAAATATTGAGCTGTTTAGCATAGACATTCCTGCTAGAGGCACTGTGACAAGTGGTTCTATAAAGAAATCCCAATCTATCTGCTTGATAGACTAAAACAAAATTATGACATTTAGATCTAAACATGGAACATTTAATAATGTTGTACCATTGTCAAATGGTTAAACTGGTAGGAGACATAACTACCGCTCGTTTATCGACTTCTTTTTTTATAACGCTTCCAATCCTTTCTATTGTGATTCCTACAAAATTTAGCACAGTCCATATAAAAACGTCAAATGACAAGTTGTGCCAAATGTATACGTATGCATATGTGGCCAATGACGCCATTAGTTTCTGGACATCAACTGGTATCGTATTGTTTACATCCTTTTCTTGAATGCATTTTAATGTGGGAACATAAATATATCTGGATATAGAAATCACAGTTAAACGTAATTAATTAGATAATTGGAATTATATTTTAAATCTTTATTTCTGAATAAATTTACAATAGAATGCATACTTGACCAAAAACCGATACAATCCCGCGTCGAATTCTCGCCAGAGAGTTGAATAACGATGTATGTGAGATGGACAAGTTGGCAGTGGTGGCATTTCCATTCCATCGAATTCGGCTATTGCAGTTGGAATGCCGTATAGCACTTTATATTTTGTGGCAAAGAGTTGTCCTATGAAACAAATTAAAATGTAATTTAAATAGATTGAATTTTAAAATTCAGATATATCAATAGACATTTTGTGAAGTAGAATTACCGAGCCAATATATTGTTCCGCAAACCGCCCATAAGCTCATGTATTTGTGGACATTCGTTGTCATTGATAAGGCACGGAAATATAGAAAATGCAAAATCAGTTCGTTAAGTAATGCAATTAGTGCAATTTTACCAAGTTTTTTGAGCAAGGTTATAAAGTCGAAAGACAAATTCCTTTTCCTCAAAGATTCTATGTCTTTGTTAATAATCTTTAAAGCATTGCAAAAAAAAAGTTGTTAATTAACCGACAGTAGAAGGTTTATATTGAAATTATAAGGGGCTTTTACTTACATTTTTTTCAAAACTATCGTAAGTTACTAATGGACCAGAAATTGCCAGGGGTAGATAAAAGCAATAGCAGGTTACATTTTTAAGATAATTTAAACCAATTGTGTCGTTGCCAACCTTGTCCCATACATCATAACAAAAACTTATGCATCGTGCATAGTTCCACGCGGAAGTTACAACAAAAAGATATTCAGCCAAGCTACTTGATGGTATAAATATCTGAAATCAGTCGGATAAACATATGTTAAACTCTGAGTTGAGAATAATTATGGCATGATAAACAATTCGTATATGTACTTGACAAACGTAAAATTATAAATTGATACCGTTGTAACAGGAGAATTTAAATTATAAATGAAAAACACAGTTGCTGTCCACGCTAACAGTCTACTTTTGGTCCGTGCTATGAACCAATATATTATTGGTTGAAAAAGGATAAATGTCATTGGTATGAACCCCACAACCTCCCAAAACATAACGACAGCTATACCAAGCGACATCAATTTCCAATTCTAATGAAAACAAATTTTTTATATATGTTAGTGAAAATCACATAATTAAGCCCCAAGAGTTCTTCGTGAAAAAATGCCAAAATACCTTATGAATATCAGGTTGTACAATTTTACACATAATTGCAAATATCCCATACCAAATCCACAACCTCGTGACATATAGAAATGAAAATATTTCCCATTCATAATCAGACTTATCCTTTCCTCTGTTAAGTATACCACTCAGAGTACCTGGATTTTCAATAGGATCCTTGTACGAAGGAGCTAAATGTTCTGAAGATATGGGATACACAATAAATTATTAATTTTAATTTTTACAATAAACATACTTCATTTTTTATTTAGAATACCAATAAATGTGAAAAGACATACCTTCGCATGCTAAGAAGACGTGATAAGTGGCGTATAGTATAGATGCAATCCATACAAAAATTGAAATAAAACGAACGATTACGAGAGGCAAAAATATATTTACTTCCGACTCATCAAAAATTTGTCCAATTAAACCAGATTTTGTCATTTCTCCTGGATGACTCCCATTCTTAGTAATGAATTTATCGTTAAAAATAATTTGTTGCTTCACAAAGTTGTTTCGTTTTGTTGTTGATTTGTTCTTGAATTTGCCCTTGCGGACAGTCCTTCCTCCTTCGCTTTTCATGATGGCTTGCTGGTATTTTTATTTTTGAACTGCGTGCATATGAAACTAAAACCAACCACATTACATAACATATTATACTTTACATATGAGTTTAAATGAAAAAATCTTTATCAGCTGAAGAGAAAACTTCACAAATAAACGTACATGAATTCGAATTATTAGTTTTATCATTATGCAAAGTTTCTCCTTAAAATGACATAATATGCAAGTATGCATAATGTAAAGGGATTGTTTCTAATTATATTGTATTAATAACAGCTTGGACAATAGTTTTTGGAATAACGGACTATTAAGAAATACTTCAAAATACAAATCCAAATAAATTTAATGACAATGATTAGAGCTTAACCGCAAACGAACATACTTTCTTGCATTTGAATTATATTAATTATTTTGTATTGTATGACTAATTGTATGCACAATCACGAAGAAAGTTTAATCATTGATAATCGAATGACAAGTTCCGTAAAAAATTATACATGAAGCTGGCTAGCTTACAAGTTATTAGTCACAAGGACAAAATCTAAGAAATTAAAATTATTTTGAACTGTTCCATGTGTTTATATAAGTTTTCACGGACCTGTTGAGTTTGAATTATTTTATTGCCTTCTTATAATGCGTGTCAAATTGAATCAAGTATTTTCTACCTTCTATACCTTTACTTTGTCAGGCTTTACTAAGGCTATTTGTCATATATGGCGTGAATGTGCTTCCGTAGTTGTTTTTTGAGTTGCTAATTTATCAACTTAGCTACCACTGACAAAAAACTAAACGATGTAGTTCTTTTTTATTAATGTGAGCAGTTAGCTTGAGTTAGTCACAAAACTAACAAAAATTACTGTGCTTTACTAAAAATGAAAAATTATTCAACCTTCGTTAAGACGTGTTTCCTTCGGTCTTCTGTGCTCAACTACCAAACTACACTTGAAGCTAAATTATCAGCCCTTACAGATTGCAATGCATTATAAGGGATACAAAAGTTACACGATTTAGTGATTTTTGTTGTTTTGTTTGTGGTTTATGGGTCCATATACCATTTGTGTGAAGGGATCCATTATGGTTTATTAAGGTATGATCCTTTTCAGATAAACCAGTTAAGTACATGAAGGCTCTCTCTTTTCGATCTTTTGAATGGGGTCACGGGCACACATTGCCGTAATAATATCTGCATTCATTCATTCATCTATGCATCGCACATCTAGTTTCCTCTTGCATCAATGCGACAACCGATTTCCGCCTGTCATTCAGTATTGGTATTAATGAGTAGTTTGTACGTTAAAAAAACGTGTCTGCTCTCACCTGTATGCAGTCAGAAAAACATTATGTGATAATACATGTGAAGCATATATGAGATTTTTAAAAGAGAGGGTGGATATCGGAATAAATGTACACGCATCCCTGAAGCAGGAACTATGGCTAAAGTGATGATCATCATCTAATATTAATGTTAATTTAAGGTTGCATAGCAGTAGTTGTTGTTGAAATATCTATATTTTTTGACCTCTTAAAAGCTGAGAGTAGTTTTTTGTAAATTGTCATGATTGATCTCACTGCGTTCGGTTGTAAGATGGTAATTAAACTACTTGTATCTTAACGAAGCTTTTAAATGTTCCCATTTGCCGATGACCAAGTGGTGGGGAAAGCAAGCACAGGAAAAAACACATGTATTTTCTGTATGCTACCTTATCTCTGGTAAAAAAATACCATAGAAAATTAATTGAAGTTACTCAATTAAATAAAATACAGATAATGAGTTCAGTTCTGCCTCACTAACAAACGTATGGTAATTGTACATATCGGATCAGCTTCGTGAATAAATGTTAATTACTATCTGTGAATATTTTGCAAAAAAACGTAATTTTTTCCATTTAAGTTAATGTAAATCACTGCTTATGTTTTAGTAATGAGGTCCAATTTTCTTGTATATTTTAAAACCCGGATTAGTATTTTTAGAAACTAGAAGAATTTTCCCAAAATTTCTCTTGAAAATCGATACTCATCTAACCACACAGCTTAAACATATTACTTTGACGCAATGTTGTGTCTGTTATTTTTGCATACAATGGGGTGGTCTGATAAGAACGAAGCATTGAAACATACACATATGTTTTCAGTGTGCTGCTTGATTAGTTGCTAAACCGTCAACAAAAAAATCATGCATTTACTTCAACTCAAATGTGGCCCTTGATGTATTATGTCTTTTGTGGATTTTGCCAGAGCATTGTAGGCAATACCTACTTCAAAAGTACTTACAATTGCCGTTAGTTTTATACGCAAAGTAATCAGGTTTGTAAAATTTTTCGAAGAAACTACACTCAACGACTGAAGGGTATTATTTTAAGTTAAAGACTCATAACAAGACTGTTTGACGGAAAAGAAAATGTGTTTGTGCTATTAAAATCTGTGGTATTTTGGTAATGATGTTGTCTCACCAAGGTTGTCAACGCTTTGTTGTTTGGGTATTTGTCTCTTGATTGTATTTAAATTATTCCCTTGTATTCGCGTGCCCCGTCATTTATTAAAGAAACTGTTTACTGTGTGTAACAAATTATAAAATTATATGAAATCGATAAAAAGCAAGGTTTTGATAGTAAATAAATGTATGAAAGACGGTGTATTACTTATCGTTAGTTAACACTAAGATAATCGTTGTAGTAGATTTATATTTGATTGTACAGTACTATTTCATCATGAATCATTATAAAGGTAATATATAGTAATGTAATGTCAAACTAAAAAGTTCATATAATATAGAGATCAATTTGTTTGTGAATTCTCAACACAATGTGTACAATAAATAAAGGGAATAAAATTACCATCAAATTTGCTCGCCTCGTCATATCAGTTGATGTTCGATTAATTGTCACGAATATTATCTTTGTAGAAAAATTATGGTTGTTGTAAAAATAAAAACCAAAAATAACTTTGTGGATTTATATGAAATATGAAATGAGTAAAATAATATAAATCATTATTTTGTTATAAACTATCAACATACAAAAAGTATTTATGATATTATCATTTACTATTCATAAGTAGTAATCTATAATATATCTATAACAAGTAGTACTGTAAGAGCAAAATTCATTATAGGATCCAAAAGGTTCACGATTTAATTTTTTTTAACCAAATGATTTTATGCTATCTTTTAATCGCATCGGCCGGTGGCAAATGAGAATTATCTTGACAAATGAACAATTTATATTATAAATGGATGCATTGTCAACGTAGTATCCTGAAATTTATATTGGACTTTTGGGTTAAGATAATTTTGCTTGAACGAAAAATTGACAAACAAAGTAAGCAACAAAATACAATAAACAACATATGTGTTACATAGAAAAGATAATATGGTACATTTTTAATACTTTAACATTTACTGAAAACAAACGAAACTTTATTTTGAATCTATTAATTTATGGAAATGTGTAATCTATATTGCAAATCTATCATGCATAAATATTAGCTGTATGTGTATAATAATTACACAACAACGACACAGTTAAAATTACTAGCTGGTTTCTCAAAGTACCGCTAGGTGGCGTCTCAGATGGTTTTTAAAAGTACCGCTAGGTGGCGCTAGCATCGAAAAATGAGTCGGATTATCACATCAGTCTATATAGTACAGATATAAGAATGCACCTGGTGTAGTAGTTATTGCAGAATGTCGTCATCATCAATGTGAATGAAGGTAAACGATAAATTGAGAGTAACTGTTGTAACAATATCTTCAGGAAGTACGTAATGATGTGGAAAAAACTGGAAAAAGCCACCACCATTTTAATAATTGCCAGGAAAGTCAATGCAGTTCCATCGCAGTAAATTGCCACCAAGTCTTTGGAAATTGCCAGAAAAAAACTTTAAGATCGCTTTTTCACTTGACTTGTGAGTTATAAATTTGATGTAGTAAACATAAGTTGTGGTGTTTTGGTTATTTAACTTACTTTCAATGACGGGATGGGGGTACCCAATTACGGGAGATTGTGTATGTCGCAAGAATATTAGAAGTCTGGTAGATAAAAACATAGACAACCCGAGTGGTCATTCAAAATTCATTTAGGTTATTTGTACATAAGTTTGTCAATTGTTATTTAGTTTATTATAAAAAACCAGCATAATGGATTTGTATAGCATTTTAAATTTAGTTATAAGCAGAACCCTTTTATTCATACGATTTTACCAACAAAGTAAAGCTGTAGAACACTGCATCACACATAGTCACACACACACACATACACACAAAAAGAGCAAGACAGATACAAGATCATCCTTCGGTATATGTATGAAAAATGTCACCCTCAAACAGAAGTGCTCACCAGCATATCTGTTTTTTGGACATTATTCTTTCGTATTTTATTTTAATACTTTACATTAATATATCTGTATTATTACAATCTACTTTCTTGGGATTTGTGACTTTTGAGACTTTGATATAAGTATACTCTTTCAATTAGGTCAACATAAATGTATAGGGTGTGATAATAAAACAGATGAAACCTCAGCTAGCTGCTCTGACTTACACATCACAGTAAATATGCTTTTGCATGTGTATCTTTAATTCCAAACATGTTTCTTTAAACATTAGTGTAGTAAATGACATTGTATCGTTCATTTTGAACACGGGTCTGATTTTTGGAAAAACTGGAGATATTTAAATAAGGCAAGGTATCTCAAATTCATTCACAATACATGCGTCATTGTGATAACTTGATAAATTTTGCTCTCTCATTCTATTCAATTTGCCCCTCCTAAACTTTAAATCTGTGATTTCGATTTGAATAATTTGTGTTAAATAAATTTTTGCACGCGGTTAAATATGGCAGCTTTTCTATTATTGAAAGAAAATGTAATCTTCTCTGAAAAATCTGAATCAAATTCAGACAATCCAGCATATGTGTATCAAAATTCTGACAGTGTTCCAGTAAACATTAAGTTTATTGGAAGCGATGATACTGACAATTGGACCACACAGGCGTTGGAATCCACCTTAGTTCATAACGTTAACACGAATATCAAAGGAATGGAAAAATTTCAACGGTAACGATATATATTGTCAATGAAATTATGTTTTTCATTTGCAAGGGTTAACTAAATTCTCAAAAATAAAACAACCTGTTGAAAATATTATTTTTTTATCAGTGCTCCAACAGTTCGTTTCCAGATTGTGAATCCCAACACAAAAAACCAATCAGGAATTGTTCGAATTATAAGATTACCAGAAGATGTAGGCCCTAATGTCTTTCAACAGCTATTTTTTTTGTATGGAAATGATGTTTCATTTTCCCTTAAGATAGAATATTCCCGTGGTCATCCATCTGATGTCTGCAATATAGAAAGAGGTTATTACATTCACATTACCATTAGAATTCTATTCAATAAATCATGGATCCTTTATATATATATATAATAAATATTCGAAGTTTGTGTTGCTTCGTTTTCAGTCGGTACTGTCTCAAAGTTCATATTGGGTCAACATCACAGTACGATGGATAAACTTGTTTATGGATTAAGTTTTCCTGGAGTGAATCTGAATGCAAATTCGTGGAAAAGCAGCCTTGACTGCCCCAGATTTGAATTCACTGCTACTCTTTCAGTTTTGCTCAATGACAGAGGAGTCAACCAACTAATCAATTATATGTTTTGGAAGAACAATTCTGTTAAAACTATCGACGGGTGGGAAAAGTTGAAACAATTGGATTGTGATTTCACGATAGTTTCAAAAAACGGTGACCGAGTAAAGTGTCATAGAGCGTTTTTAGCTCGTAAGAAAATTCACAACTGTAAATTTAGTTATTAGTACTTAAACAACATGATGTCTAGTGCAAAATCTGATGAATTATCATTTTGTGTTTTTTTTTGTAGAAAGCAGCCCAAAATTCATGACTGTCATCAATAGTGGAAATCAAAACAGCGTCATCAATCTCGAAGATCTTTCTATGAAAGCTACAAAGGGGATGCTAAATTTTATATACTGTCGTAATTACGTGGCGGCTATTGACGACGTTTCATTGGCTATTGACCTATTAATTGCAGGGGAGGAGCACGAAGTAACTGACCTTAATGACATAATGTTTAGAGTTTTGATGGTGAAACAGGCTGAAAATTTTCCTCTTGAATGTGGAATTAGGCTATGCGAATACATAACAATAACCAAGAAATTTGCAAAAAAAAATGGACTTATGATCAAAGCGCAACAAATACTAAAACATTACTTAAAAACAAAACTTTGTGCAATAGTAGGCTCTGATGAATATAAAAATATATTTAATGACACCCAACCTGCAAAAGAGATATCAAAAATACTTGTTTTGATGACCGCAGTTATAAACTATTACAGATAATTTTTAAAATTAATAATCATATTTGTCGGCCAATGTTTGTTAATTTTTTTGATTTTTTCAATTGATAAGCTTATAACATTTTTGTAGTCGAATTGCATTCTTTAGTGGATTTTGTAGTTATGTTTTTATAGTTTATAATTTTAACATCGATAACAGTAACTGTTCTACATTATATGAACTAGTATCTAAATGTAGTGCAAAGTTGTAGAATCATCATGTCTACAAGAATTTCCAACCTCAATTGCACAAGAAACTAATGTTGATTACAAAATTCATGTGCATGCGTTTTATTAGTAGATAAAAAAATTCTCATATTTAAAAGTTCGAGTTTAATGTTTTCTGTCGTAGGCTTAAGAAAAAATATATGTACAGCAACTGTGTATTACAGATACCATTATATTTCATATGAAGATAGATGTTATTATAGTGCATTATATTTCGACTTGTTAGCTGTTTGACAATTCCACAGAGAATTGAAACTTTTATAGGTAACATCATATGCAACATTTTATAACTTAGAATACTTGAAATTTTTGACATGTGTGTTTTCAAAAAGTTATCCAAATTTCCGACTTTGTGTGGATAATACTCTTACAGTCTTATACTATGAAATGATGTATATATGTATATTTTCCTTTAAATAAAAACACGGATTTATATAAACTAAAGTAAGATATTTAGATAACATTTGTATTTTTTATGTATAACAATAAAAAAGATTTGGCCACAACAGGTACAATTATATCCTTTTAGCAATGTCTTTCATTTTACACATTGAACCAGTTTGTAAATGTAAATTTTTTTGTTGTTGTAGAGCACTCATGGATGCATTGGGACTACATAAAATTAAACTATAATATAAACTAAACTATGTATCGCAGTATAAACTATATTACATTTATCAGAGATCAAGAGGTTTCCGATATTTTTTTGTGGCTTACTATGCGAAGAAATAAAAAAGATACAAGTCATCATGAGCATATGAAGTCGAACTGATCATACAACGTACAATGATCATTCGGTATAAAGAAAACCCTTTCCCAAGTCAGTTCATACAATGGACAGATCACAGACATGTGAATGTTCGTCTACTAGTCACAGATTGTCCTTTTTTACTCTTTGCAAATAGACAATGACCGCATATGTATGTATCTAGCTATGTTTGAAAGGTTCTTTTACTGTGTGTAGGCTAAATTGTGGAAAATCTAATTCTTTATTTTTTGATATTATTTTGAAATTTTATTATTACTAATCACTTATTCACAATATTAACACATGAGATGAAAGATAAAATTAACAGCTTTGTAATTTTTTTTGGGACAAGCAGAAAATTGGGTTTTGTAGACCGGACTTTTCATTGACAACAAAACCATTTTCTAATCATATGTTTCTATTTCAGATGACGGCTGGTTTTTCGCAGTACAAAAAAAAAGTCGTTGCAGTATTATCTATTTTTTGTATTAATGCATACGTTATTTCTCCTATTTCTACAATGTAAATTTGATTGTAGTTTTAATAAACTTCTATACGTAGATGTATGCGACGGGTAGATGTTCAAGGACATGTCGTGAAAATTTTGAAAAGTTGAGATTCTATTTTGTCTGTGGACTGGATTCTTTTATACAAGAGTTTTAAACCAGTTTAAACGGTTTACCTCTACATCATATAATTAGTATAAAAGCATCTACATGAAGACTTGATTCGAGCATTCCATTCTTCAAAACGTAACAACAAAAACAGCTTAAATATTGAAAAAATTTATTATTGTTGTCGCTATTGTTGCGTGTTTGAATTAATAGCTTATTTGACCTTGGATTGGACTCTTTAAAATACTGAAAAACGAACAACTTTCTTAATAAATTCTCGTCGAATGTGTTATTTTCTCTCTCGCTCTCTCTCTCATGGTACTCATCATCCTTTTCAATCTTGGATGCGCACATAATAACCATTTACATGTACCTATATCATAATTATTTGTAAATTGTAAACAACCATCCATCTCAAGAAATTGGTCAATGTAAAACATTGACCATGTGCACTTGTGTATCATGTTTGAAACACAACGACATGAAAGAGAGCTTTGACATTGTAATGCACTGTCTTAAGTGAAACGCGTTACTCACTGACACATAATAACTTGAAAACCTTGTGATGGACCTTGTGTTGGATTATTAGACACGTGGAAAATACACATATGATAGGAAATGACATGTATTTGTATGAATCAAACTGGAGCTATTGGAAACCTGAGGATGTTTGTTAATTCCATTTTAAAAGATATGTTGGCGACATAACAAACAATGTCATAATGAGATGTAGATGGCTTTATTTCACAATTTAATCCTGCATTTAAGTATCATAAAATTTGTATGTAATATATTTACCTAAATATTAATTGTAACTATACTTCATTCAAGAAAACCTGCCTCGTTTTTTAAATGACCTCTTCCTGTCGACTACTTTGTAAGAGTTATGTTGTGTAATATTGTATTGAAACCACTTTTGCCGACCTTGATGCGGTTTCCATAATCGTTTTACACCACAAACAATTACTTATAATTATTAAATTATTAATATTATTCTACAGCATTAGAAGGTAATAACAGAGATCCACAAATCAGTTGTTTGAAGTCTATCTACACTTTGTAATTAGTTTTCCCTTTTTGGTTATTTTTATTGAAAGGTGTTCACACACACTTACACAAATTCTGTTCGAAGCAGCAAAAAAAATAAGTGACGACCGCTTTCCCGGTATGATAATATGGGTAGTTTTGAGGGAAAAGGAACCTTCTTCGCTAAATTTTAGATACCGTATTTTACGAAGTAATGAGACGGCTCATAATTTCATAAATCTGATTTGACATGGTCTATTTCGGACCCGCACTTCTATTTGATCAAATACGGTATCTAATATTTAGCGAAGAGGGTCCCTTTTCCCTCAAAACTACCCATATTATTCTGTTGCTGTGATAATTATGTCCTATGGAGAGGCATGAGAGGAAATAGATGGGCATCAGCCCCTTCCTCACTATGTGGCCGGAAGAAAAAAAAAAGACGAAATCTTTTTTTTCCGAGAAATCGTAAGAAAGTTTTGATAGAAAAACTTATTTTACATAAACTCAAAAAATACAAAATATTTAACTAAATATTGCATTTATAAGCTTATGTTTTCCCATATTTATTCACTAGAAATTTGTTAAAATTTGTCGTGGTGGCCTCGCCTTCTTAAAGAATTCGTCATCAAAGCAGTTAAAAAACAGTTTATACGCATATAAATTGATGCAATAAAATAACGTTTTTATACTTTGTTTGGCATGGTATTTGTTTTTGGTTTTTTGAATCTTTCATAGTTAAATAATTTGACTTATAACAAGCAATTCATTACAAATATTTGTTTTAAAACTTTAGCTTCAGTTTTGCAATAGCTGCAAAAATGGCGTCGATCCATCAACAACTGTCGTTTATGCTATCCCACGCCTCTTTTACTTGCAACAATGGTCTTTTGATTTACTTGAACCTTTATGCAAAGATGTCGACACGAAAAGAAATCAAAAATAATCTTTCTTCTATGGGACCCAATTTCATTGATAAGATTCCGTTCCCGGATTTTCTCCAGACGATTGTGTATGTGGAAGAGCTTTACTTACTAGTGCTGAGGTAATCGCTAAAGAGAAGTACTGTACTTTTACGTGTAGATATTGATGAAATATTAATCAACGCCTATA
Source organism: Entomobrya corticalis (assembly GCA_034694325.1). Lineage (NCBI taxonomy): Eukaryota > Metazoa > Arthropoda > Collembola > Entomobryomorpha > Entomobryidae > Entomobrya > Entomobrya corticalis. The sequence goes on along the minus strand of JAQFYG010000674.1, from coordinate 12,911 downwards.
ACAGGGACATTACGATCGCCTGGAGGGCAAAAAAGGATATCGTGTTTGTCTTGGACGCGTGCGCTGGTTATTTATTAAAATCAGAAGGCGGTGTGTCGCAACTTTTTTGAGCTGCTGCAAGAGACGCGAAAAGTGGTAATAAATCAGTACGGGACAAACTTATATAGTTTGCAGCTATTATGATTAAAGGCTTTGATATTTCTGAAGAAGCGGCAGCGTTTATCCAGGGACTACAAAATACACACAGTAGTAGGACATATGTTTATATCAATACCGGAAAATTATCAGATCGCATTGGAATATTGAAGCCGACAGAAGAGCTCCAGACCTACCTGATGAGTGTTAATTTTATGATTTAATTTAGTGTGATTTTGCTTGACTTTTTACTTTTCGATAGAAAAATACAAGTGCTTTATCCTGTTTTCCTTCGGATCGATCATTATACCAACCGCCACAGGAATTAGAAAATGTTTGGCTTGTTGATTTGCTTTTCTTTTTACTTTTTACAAGAAAAATAAAGAAGATCTGAAAAATCAAGTGATTTATCAGATCTTCTTCTCAATAACGACAACAAAGGTGAATTTTATTTACGTAAATACATTAAGGTTAATTCAGTGAAATTAAATTTTAATTCTATGATTTTTATGTAATATTAATAGAAAGTTAGCAGACTAAATTTCTATTACTCGATGACAGGTGTGACATGCATAAAAGAAAAGTAAGGAAAAATATCAGATTTCGGTATTTTAATAAAACGGACAAGGCTAACTGTTTGCGAAAGCAATTGATGCTTTTTGTGCCATTGCGAGATGAAAAGCAAGATCTGTCGAAAGATAATTCCTTGAAGCTAACAAAAAAGTGGACCTAAGTAAGCCAAACTCGAGACCTTATTATGATAACAAGAAATTAGACGATGGACTTCTTGGTAATTACATTCATGGTTTGGAGGGCAAGATTTACGTAAGTGAAATGGAACATTCTGTTCAAAATCAAATGGGTGTTTGCTGACGGAGACGACCACTACATTCAAAGCTACGTACCAGACAATAGACAAAAGGATCTGTCAGAGAAAAATTTGTGGCGCCTAGTGTAAATCACCCTCTTTAGTATTTTGAATTGATTCATTAACCAAATTTGAAGCAACGAAAAATCGACATACACGTTAAAAATTGCCTGCAGACGTCAAAACCTCTGTTTCAAATATTTAAAATTTTGAGGTAGGTGTAGGAAAAAGCAGAGTCGTAGCCGCCATCGTTCGAACTTATTTACGATACACCAACATGTTATCAAACACAAATAAAAACCTTTTACATAGCTACATTACATTTATATTATTTAAACATTTATATAGCTATAGTACATAGCTTTTATATAAACCTACATAGACGAATTTTTGATAGTGAGCTGTTACATGCTGGGTTATAATGACCAGGGATTGCCAGAACTTTTTGATCCAACTTTTCTCTTTGTTGAAAGTCTATTTTAGTTGTCGGGCATCTGCGGCAACTACCTCCAATTCCAGGTGGAGCTTCCCAGCAAGACTTCAAGGTGACTTAATAGAAATCCACTTTTGGAATTATTTCAATTTCTTGAGTTTGATAAAATCATGTTGGAAAGGGGGAATTTGAATTCTGTAAAACTCTGAATAATATGTCTGAATCTTGCACGGACGAGGCAGACATATTTCTGTTAAATCGATAGAGATAGGACCTAATTTCAGACCACCAGATGAAGCTTGAAGAAGTGTCATTTATTTTGCATTATATAAAGTTACTGGTATGTTTTAAATTTATTTAAATTTAGTGTATGCTTTTTGGCTTTTATTGTGTTATTTACGTAAATGAATTTGAATTTGTTTTGTACAAGCTTTTTGTTTCCGCTCTAATCTCTATGTTTTTATTTACGCAAATACATATGTAGTACATCCTAAGAATAAAACGAGCGATTTCTAGATGACACCAATGGCTTTACTACATAAGAGTCAGGTGGAATACCGTACCAAACTAACCTGCAAGTTGGTGGAATTTACTTCATCGCTACATACGTTGAGGTATTCGATGGTGCTACAGGCATTTTAAAACAAATTGACTATGGAACTACAAAAGACCAAACAAGGGTTCCCACATCAGCTTGGATTCTGTTTGAAAACTCATTGATTGGAAGTAATCACAGGTCAAACAAAAGAATGAAATACATTAACAACATACCTTTGGACTGGATGCCAATTGAAATAATAATAAACAGTTGCAACTGGTTAGATGAGTTAGCCGATGGAACATGTTTCTAAAAAAAGGCTTATTTGTCAACGGCTTTCTGTCTTCTGTCTAGTACAACTGGCATATTTTAACTTGATTTTAATGAGGGTTTGGATTGTTCACCATAAATCACATTTGTCCAATTGCATTTGTCAAAAGTAATAAATATACTTATATACCGTAGAATGAAGAATAGTGGAAGCAATTTATTGATTTGTTTTTGACCAAAGTTTACTTGAAAATAGCATCCAATAATTAGTTGTTCTAAGTGTGGATCAAAAAGTTTTCAAAACAAACAAATTTTGCTTTGTTTGCTATAAATGTTAGCAGTAAACCAAGTACATGCATCAGTGTTTTTTGTTGCGAGAGATGGTGTATGCATGTATAGAGCTTGATGTTTTTGTTATGCCAGTGCAGTGACGTGTGAGAGAAAAAGGAACGTAGGTTGCATGTTAATCTTGCAAGTTGTAATATACGCAGGAAAAAAATTCAGACGGATTTGGGACACTTTTTTGCTGAGAAAAGTCATCAGCAAACAAACTAACACAAAAAGTGTCTACAGACACACACGAAATTAGGACTTAGCCTTATTACAATCGGCTAACTAATGACAAGGACCCTTGGTAAATCATACAAGTAATCTGGAATAGATCTAATTAGATTCCATTTAACACGTGTCACTGCAAATGCCATTACCATCGCCAAATCTCAAGGCTCGTCAATGTCCTGGTGATGGTTAGCACTAAACGTAAACTCAGCCGCGAGAAGCAATACGTGGTTTGTAGTCGTGTTACGTCTTTGAAAGGCCTGTTTATATGTGGAAGTTTTACACCTGCAATCCACCCAGGTTATACCGACAACGTCTAAGACAAATCACTACATTAAGAAAAAACCAGTTCAGTTTTGACAGCAATTTTTTATTGATGTCACCTCCAAAAACAAGCTCTATTCTCAAAATATAGAAAACTTCTCGAAGTACAGACAAGACGAATTCTTGTTTCTTGATATAATGTCCTAGACTATTCTAGTCGTTGCTGAGTCCCATATCAAAGTAACTGACAACACGCAACTGCCAAGTTTCAACCAAATAGCCAAGAAATGTTCCAATTGAACTTCAAACGGGACTACCAATTCAGAAGGGTATCTTATATTCTCCAAAGACGGCACAATAATAGTGGCTATTTATTACACTACTCAATAACTTTCTGTTTGTCATGTGTATGTAAAGATTTATTTTGTTGCGGTTAATTTCAGAGAGCCAGGTTTCCCCGATCGAATGTCATTTAAAGAAGTTTGTGGTCAACATTTCGAAATAATCAAGTTTGAATGTCACACTATGAATATTATTTTTTGCAATTAAAAACCGGATAGTAGCATTTCGAGAGACTTTTCTGAATTAAAAGGTTTAATATCTGCTATATCGTAAACATATTGGTGATAGGCGACGCAAATATCGGTATCCGCAATCAAAGTATAAAGTTGCTTGGATTTCGCAGAGATCTATGCTTGACTTGTTTGATAAATTCTGATGAGCAAAAACCAACTATGGATCGCAATTAGACATATGCTATTGCAGTGATGATAGTGTTTTATGCTGCATTTTTGTACGTATTACGGTTATCACATAGGTCTGTGCGGTCCAATCTATAATGTAAATTGTTTACTAATGCACAGACCTTAACGATGCATGAAATAATCCCCACGACTCGGTTATCAAAAATATTGATTTCGACTCCTATACATTTGGAAAAAAATGTTCAATTTAATCTAACGCCGACCATCCTATCATATTTGTGCTAGTTTTTTCATTATCAGTTCGCACTCTTTGTGTTCTCCACTGAACCATGTAGCAAGATCGTTTGTCTCTACTGATTGATTGGATTTTAAAATAAACGATATATAAAATTTTTTTAAACTGTTTTTAAAGTTACGCAGAAAAACCTATTAGAAATGAACGTTATTTGCGTAAAGGCATACCCAATGTGTAGTGTAGTAGTACGTGTTTAGGAACCTGCGATCTTCGTTTTTCGTAACAACAGCGTTTTATAATGCCATCACGATTTTATCTTCGTCGCCAAATTTCTCAGCCACTTGGTTCCATATAGTAACTTGCAAGTGCCGCGTTTATCCTACAGGAGTCAGATACTTTCTGGATTGTTTCCCGTAATCTTGAAGACCCCAGTTGACAGCGACAACAACAAGAATATCTGTAAAACAATAACAGCAGATTTATTCACGTAAATATTTATCTTGAAACTCTTTGTCATTTGAGAAAGTAGTTTTAGCTGGGGCATGTGAATTACCAATCTTTTTTACTGACGACTTTTTTATCAACGTCGGAGAGACCATCAATGCTCAAAAGTTGTAATGCATTTTATGGCAACTCAGCTTCATTTCCAGATAACAGCTCAGTCAATAAAAAGATCGCAATCGGACGAACGACGAATCTACTATCGCTGTATTTATTGTAATTTGCTGATTCCTCTGTGACTAGAAATCCCATTAGGTGATACCGTCAATCCAACTGGATATGAATACGTTTGATAAGAAACCAGCATCAGTTTTATCAGCATCAGTGACTAAATAAAGTTATTTGCATATTGTAGTTTCTCATCTTAATCAAATCGATAAATTGTTTGAACTCAGATTCTAACCAAACGGATGCTACCATTTCCAAAACGATCCATAACGTTGAATTTTAATGTCCGCCTTACATCCCGAGAACGTTCGTTCTTGAATATTTTCTTCGTCGTTACGCGGAAGACCAATGTTTCGTCGACACTAAAGCAAGATATTAGATAGTTTGCTTTAATTGACTTACAATTAAACACTCATAATCAACGGTGCCATACTGAGATCTGCAATTCTCACATCCTTTTGCGATTCTTAAGGTGACTCAACCTTTAACTTCTTTGCATCGTAAGCTCTATCATGAGACGCCACATTCCAGTAGTCAAGTTCAATTGTTCCAACTATGAGTAGATGCTACGGCTACAAATAAGTAAACAAGTCTCCGTTAAAGTTTCTTTCGAGTAGAAATTAAATATTTTATCACAAATTTAATAAATAATTTACGTAAACACTACATTTACGGGTTTGGCCATTCATGTTTGTGTAAAAAGCCGACATTTAACTTCCAAAAGCTACCTATTGATAATCAGATCATTAAAAACCACCTGTTTAATGATGACTAAGCTTAACCGAAACGGAAATAATAAATTTCCTTCGATAGAAATTTTTAAAAAATAGCCAAATAACCAACCAACAAATGAACGTGAAACGAAACGGAAAAGCAAGGCACAAACCAACAAACCGTCGTTGCAAAAAAAAGTGGACTTTAAACGTGCTTTTGATGCCAAACAATTTATGCAGATGGCACCAGCAATCTTGTTGTTAACGTTGTGTATGTAATGTATGCTTTTATCTATTAATTCGAACTAAGTATGTTTATATTCGACAAACTATTTATTGCTATTGATAGATTAAGTGTTGAGTTCTACAGTGAAACGAGTCAGTTTTTATTCAAAACAAAAAACGGCAGAGAAATGTTTTTAGATAAACATATAGAGCAGTAAGTCAGATTTTTACATAATTATAGATTGCATAGATACACATGGGAAGTTCTAATAAATTGCTTTTTAGTTTGAGGCGCATTTTGTATCATATCATAAATGCGGTGACATTGATATATTTCATTTACGTAAACACAATAGCTTCTTATAGCTCAAAGAACATTTCCAAATGCCTGATCAGCATTCATAACATCCGCATGATGGTTGAGTAATTCCAAAAAAGAAGAAATTGCCTTGCTCTCATGCACTTTAAATGTCTCCATGTTGCAAAATATAATTAAAAGCTGTTTTGATCTGGAAATGGCCACGTTGAGACGATTTTTATTTGAAGCGAAGCCAATCTTATTGTTCCCACCACGTACCATGCTAAGCAAAATAACTTCTGCCTCCCTTCCCTGGAAGGCATCTACGTTCCGAACACGGATATTCTGAAAGAAAATTGATGATTACCCTTTGTATTTAGAAATTATAAAAAATATTGTTCATTTACACTCTTACTGATTTTTGCATTTGTTTTGTAATTTCCTGTCTCTGATGCTCGTATAATGATAAGACGGTTATCTCTTCTGCCGATACGCCAAATTTAAGAAGTTTCTTGCAAACGCGACCAATCATTTTTATTTCCCCTTCATTTTTGTAGCTACGTCCAATCTACGTAAATAATTTTAAAAAGTACAAAGGTTATGATTTGGTTGGATATAGAAACCAAATTTACGTGAATATCTACATGCTGGAAGATTGACCTGCGAAATTTTTTCTTTGTATTTATGATTGAAAACAACCACTCTCGAGTTTATTGGTCTTGGATATGCAGATTGGAGAAAATGTTCGATTGATGGTGATATCTTGTTGACCAAATCAGCATCTTTTAGCATTCCAGAATACGTCAGTTCAGAAACTATAAGTCGGTTCACTGAGTTCATTCTATGTTGAACCTCCAGAGTTGTCCAAGGAATCGAAGTATTTCTAATCAAGAAGATATTATTATATGATTAGCGTATTGTTAAATATTTTAAAAAATTTAAATTAAAATTTAAAATTGCGTAAATAGCAATACCCAATTCTGAACCAATCCATCAGAGATAATGATAATCCTGAAAGAGACGCAGAGTAAGACTGAACTTGGGCTCGTAATTGCTGATCATCGCCGACGATGACAGTCCTAAATTGATTGAAGTACAAAATTGATAGTGACGCTGACTGAGTCAACATACCCGCCTCATCAACGACAACGGATGAGATTTTTAGCTTTGACATTTTGATTCGACCGTCAGCAGCAGTGCTACAGGTGGCTGCAATGACTTTAAAACGTCGAAAAATGTCACTCTCAATGCCAAAAATGTGATCCTCAAATACAGCTTCCTCCTGCTTTGACAGCAAATGCTCCATATCATTATTGATTTCTAAGGACGGACAGAAGTTTAAAGCATATATTCATTAAGTTTAAGAAGTATTCAATTCTGAAACTGTTATATTAATTATTTACTGTGACGAATGAGGTTCATTTGTCCATCTCCTTTTAACCATTTTTCCGATTTTCGAACTGCTTCGTGTAGAATTGTAACATTTGGCCCTAAATCACAGCTTTCTTTGTTGATGAGCATTTGTTTCTCGCGCTTCTTTGAGAACATTATCAGAACGTAAACATTCATCGTTGGGTCGGTAGGACAGCTGCCAATTTTTTCGGCCAATCCAGAAACAGCATAGTTGCTGGGGGCAGTGCATAAGATCTTGTTATCCTCCATTTTCTCCAGCATCTTTACCAAACTAGCTGCAGTGAATGATTTACCAGTACCTGGAGGACCTTGCAGAATTGAGATGACAGATGCTTTGGCGACTCTTACGGCTTCCGCCTAATGATATTTACGTAAATAATTATAAATATTTAACATATTATATTACGGCAAACTATAAATCAAAATAACTTAGATTACTTTAATGTTGTGCTTACCTGTTTTTCATTCAATGACGACATTAGTTGATAAAGCCCTCGTCTGTGTATTCCTGCTGTGCGTTGTGCTGCGCGATACTCATTCGACATTTTTAAATTGATTTTGGAGTCCAAAATAGATTGAAGCAATGGATGCTCCTTGGGTTTTGATATCCAGTTATTGATGATATGTTTTGCATTTTCGTATTCTTTCTTGACAGGTTTGGGAATAATAGTAACTTCAGTATCCATCACAAGTTCACAGGCACCTTCCACATAGACTTTGCAAATAAGGACAATCTTTGAAGGGTCTGATGAATTTGAAATAGTGCTAAGTTTAGCCTTAAAAGTTTTTAGAGCTTTTAAATCCTAGAAAAAGTTTTAAAAATAATGCAATTTAATAGCATAAGATTTACGTAAATAGCGATTTAAGTTTTTCTCATATAACAAACCTGAGTTAACTTGTTCCTTGTCGACAAAGTAAGTGTAAGCCCCCCAATAGCAGCTAAATTTGACTTTGTCCAAAATTCACTCTTCTTAATCCTTACGGAAATTGAAAAATACGTTTTTGGGGGAATCGTTGCCATCTTTTCTAATTCATAAATTCTCTTCAGCTTTCCCTTGCATTCGTAATCCTTTTTATATTGCCTGGAATAAACCTTCCAGTCTTCCTGCAATAAAGGACCAACAAGGCTTCGAAACTCATGTGGGCTATTGTACGACTCCTTAAGAGATTGATGCTGAATAAACCAAGCAAAGAATTCGTTGCCATCTTTGTCCTCGTCTTTGTGCAAACTAAGCCTGGTGAACTGCTCTGACCCCCAGAAGTAAGACCTTTCATTACTCATTACATCCAAAGTACTACAAAAATTACGAAAACGCTATCATATATTGTATTACAGCCATAGTATGACAAACATATTTACGTAAATGATATAAACAACCTGTCGTATGAACAAGCTCCTATTGGGCAATGGCCAGCGATAAAGTTGAGATCTGCATCCAATCCAATTAAATCGTAGCTTTTCTCACATCTCCAGCACAAGCTAGGATATGATTGTATCCTAATTTTGTCAATGATGTTTACGTAGATATTATTTAAAGGGACAAATCCAAACTTCTGCATCAGTTCTACAAAATCCAATATATGTAATAAAGACAACGTAGAAATTTTAATCTACTTTTCTTTAAAATGGTTATATAATTCAGCATTATATAATACAATAAGAATTACCTGATATATTAAGAACTCCGCCGTTTTTGGCAAAGCCTTTTGTCATCTTGCATTTCGAAACCTCAGTGCCATCTTCGTTGCAAAAAACGTACCCATTGCCGTTAAGTAGAGCTATAAATAATAAAAGTTTATATTGTCGACAATAGGTATATATAGTTTTTAAAAGCAAATACAATAATCTGTTAAAATATATCGAAACAAACGCAATTACTTATAGCCTGAAGAGCTTCCAATGCAGAAGAAAATTCAATCTTAGTAGTGCAGGTTGTCGTTTTTATGATATTAATGACAGTAAATCCTAGCCCTGATATCATACTCTCTGTGACGTTTCCCTAAAGATTAAATTAATACAGTAGGAATATCAAGTAGAATATCAATGACTTATATAAAGTATATTAAAGTTGATAGTATTGAAAAAATATTTACGTAACGAATTTAATTACACACCTTTTTAAGGAACACTGATGAAGTTCCATTAAAGACCTTCACAGATCTTAAAAAATCCGCTTGAAAGACTTTCATTGGTTTATTGATGGCTTTACCAGAAAAATGTTTACGGACTCTGTCGTTTGATGATACGAATTTTTTTTGCCAACGTCCAAATTCATCCCGCGGTTCTCCCTTATCCTATTAAACATGTGACATCTAAGTAGTAAAAGTTTGAAGCAAATAACAAAATGTCTAACAAATACTTTATGGCTGAATTTAAACAAATACCGGTTTAAATATCCAGCGCTGACCGTAAATCTTGACACAAGCTGCTTTTCTATTTAATGCGTCTATGTCCACTTGAATGTTTGTAACCGTTGCCACTTGACCCCAATGTCCATTCTCTCTGTAGCCTTGTTTAAACACTGTTAACAAGGAAGAACCACTGGATAATGGCTCAAAAAACTCTAAACATAAAGCTTATTATTATGGTTGCAAGTATTTGCGTAAATAGATATTCCAAAAACTCATAAAAATTAGCACTTTATATAAGTATATTACTTACCATCCCTGAAATGGGCAATTAACGTTTTGGCCATCTCGTTCCTTGTTGTTCCGAATTTAAAATTCGAGATAAACACACCGGAACCCATTTTGCGTTTTACGTCTATTCAACTGTTGTTGCACTTATCACTGAGTAATTATAAAGTATTTAAAAGGAAATGTTATTAACATAAAAACGGTTTGACTTCTTAAGCCATGTTTTAAACTATTAAGATATTTACGTAAATAAAACCCGTTTAAAGACGCTAATATCTTTTGGTGGTTTGTTACTGAAAATCCCAAATTAGATGGTTTTGGGTTGCAGGCTATCTATTGAATGGAATGTAATGAAATGTGGATGATGCCTTAACCACTGAAAAAAGCTCAAAAACGATTGGGCTGATGCAATAGTTCATTATAGTTGGGTATGTTTTGGACAAGCAAGCACGTGCATATGCTTGTAATGACGTACCTATGCATGAGCTATAGCTCTCGACAAATATAAAATTCCAATAAATTGCTGTGGCATTGAATATTAAATTTTTGCTTTGCTTTGTAGCATTGTATTCTGCTGAGTCGATATCATGCTAATACCACTCGTTCAAAGATCCACAAGTAATTTACGTAATTGAGACAGCTACTGCGACCCTTCAGAAACCACCTATTTTACTGAATTTAGACCAAGGAAACTTTCTATTTAAATATTGATGGAGTCAGTTCATGCAAGTTAGCTTAGCTTTTAAGAGCTCTGATTGTGGGAAAAATGGGCTTAATAAGCATGTTATTAAAATAAAATTTTACTGATCCTTTAATGAGTTTTTGCATTTATATGGGATGTGCCGATGGCTTTGGTTAAAATTTTAACAGTACCTATCCACTCCAGAAGTAGCAGGTTGCACCGAAACAACCATTTATTTATATACTGTGCTAGCTGTAAACACTTATAAATCATATCACTAGTATATAAATGAACTAAAACCCGACAATTACGATTTTTGAACAACCAACATGAATATGTTAAGAGAAACGGAAATATTGCCTACAAGTTAATTCATGATACTGTATTTTACGTTATATGCAATTAGTTGTTATTATTAATTACTTAGTATGTGATTGATGGGAAACTACCATAAACATCATTTAAATCGACTTGAACTTATGACAGTAGTATATAAGGGAAAACTGTTGACAACTTAAATCTTATTTTTGAAACATGTTCCATCGGTCAACTCATATCAACAGTTACAACGGTTTATCCTCATTGTTCATTTGGTATGAACTCTTGACTGTTTAACGCAAAACAGCAAAAAAAAAAACATTTTGATAACTCATTGGCATAAATATAATTTATTTTAACTGCTATAATAATATTCAACATTCATAACACCATATTGGAATCATTGTTTAATTCTTAAGCCATATCTGTAATAAGCGTTTTAATTCAAATGTAATGAATCAATTAGTTTTTAAGCGTTTTATGAATAACTAGTTTTTAAGCTTTTATTAACAATTAAATTTTAAGCTTTTCATGAATAATTAGTTTTTAAACTTTTCTTAAACAAATAAGTTTAAAGCTTTTTTTAAACGATTAAAATTTGAGCTTTTCTTAAATAATAAAGTTTTGAGCTTTTCTTATACAATTAATTTTAAAGCTTTTCCTTTACAATTATTTATTAAACTATTATTAAACAACTAATTTTTTAACTTTTCTTGAACAAATAATTTTCAAGGTTTCCTTAGACAATTTATTTTTAAGCATCTTTAAACACTTCTTTTTAATATTTTCTCCAACAATTAATTTTTAAACAATAAATTTTCAAGATTTTCTTAATAAATTATTAAAATTTTCTTAAACAATTAAATTTCAAGGTTTCCTTGAACAATTAATTTTTAAGCATTTATAAACAATTCTTTTTAATATTTACTCTAACAACTAATTTTAAAGCTTTTCTTAAACAATTAATTTTTCAAGGTTTCCTTAAACAATTAATTTGAAGCTTTTCTTAAAGAATTCATTTTTAATATTTTCCGCAAAACAAGTTTCAAAGTTTTTCTTCCAAACTAGTTTTAAGGGTTTTTTAAACAATTAATTTGTAAGCTTTTCTGAACAACTATTTTTAAAGCTTTTCTTAGACATCAAAAATTTAAGCTTTTATTAAACAATTATTTTCTTTACCGGTTATTTTTTAAACTTTTCTTCAAAACTAATTTTCAGGCTTTTCTTAAACAATTATTTATTTAAGCTTTTCTTAAACAATAAACTTTAAAGCGTTTCTTAAACAATTAGTTTTTAAGGTGTTTTTAACAGTTATTTTTAAAACTTTTCTTCAAAACCAATTTTAAACCTTTTTTTCGACAAAAAGTTTATAATTTTTTCTTAAGCAATAAATTTTAAAGCTTTTCTTGAACAATTAATTTTTAAGCGTTTTGTGAATAATTAGGTTTTTAAGCTCTTCCGAAACAATTAAGTTTAAAGCTTTTTTAAAACAATTAAGATTTAAGCTTTTCTTAAACAATAAAGTTTTAGGCTTTTCTTAAACAATAAAGTTTTAAGCTTTTCTTAAACAAATAGTTTTTAAGCTTTTAATCAAACAATTAGTTTTTAAGCTTTTTATCAAACAATTAGTTTTTAAGTTTTTTATCAAACAATTAGTTTTTAAAGCTTTTCTTTAAAACTAGTTTTAAAAGATTTCTTCAAAACTAGTTTCAAAGAATTTCTTCGAAACAAGTTCTAAAGCGTTTGTTTGAGAGCAAATCACTATTTCAAGTTTTATTATAACTATATTTGTTCGAGGGTATAATTGTCAGGATTCGAACTTGAGATGCCGATTAGTATAGTTCGTAACAAGTACGATGCAGGTTAAATTGCTTATTTTGTTTGATCATTGTTTGGCCAGTTCAAGGCTAGTTTACCCAAATTTCTTTACTGCATCATTAAGATAATTGCA
>JAQFYG010000673.1:0-26078 GCA_034694325.1 Entomobrya corticalis | reverse complement strand
TTATGATTACTTTTTACGCACATTTAAATTTCATTGGTTTTCGTGTGGCTTGGCTTGTTCCGTTTTTCTCTACTTTTCACTTACTCTGTATTATGCATGTTTTCTTATGTAATGTATGTACATACCTTTAACGCTCTAACCAAAAGTAGCAAATATGTTATAAGTGCATACACGTTGAAAATCCTAATCAAGTGAACTCATTTTCATTTCAAGAATTCCACAACCTACCTTGCAAGTGGTCAAAAAGATTGGATGTAAAAAATATCCAAAGGTGTAAAAGTTTTAATAGACGGCTTATACGGCTCATCTTCAAAATCTTCATCCTCTGATCCTCTTATCAACTTCTCTCTTTTGCTAATCGAAAATTTCGCTGCAGATTTCGAATTTTTATGCATGCTATGTTTTTAGTAGACAATAAAATTTCTAAATATTTTTATGTATGTGGGGCAAGCTTATTATCATTTTAAAAATTGATTGTTGTAAACCCTGCTTGCAAAAAGCGAAGAAACTCATCCTTGAAGGTACATTCATTATATAGTACATATAGAAATATTAATCCAAATTTTAAATTTAATATCAAAATATGAACAAACGGTGAACTAGATATATACTTTTAAAATATAAGTTAAACATGTTTCTGAAGTATTTATACAGTGTGTGTACCATCTCAAGTCAAGTTATATTATATTCACTTAAAAAAATATGTTTCCTGTCCGGCGCAATGATATAGTTTTTTTACAACTCTTACAAGTTGCATTATGTGACTAAATTCATAATTTATGACATGAGAAGCAAATTGAGCATGATAGTGTTATCTAAGGTATATATAAAATAAAATTGAAGATTTTTTAGCATCCATCTTATTACTATTTTGTGATAACAATAAAATCCCACGTCAGAAAGTAAAAAAAGACAAAACAACAGTATGGAACTCATCCATAAAAACTGTTGTAAACTTCCTCCTATAAAAACAGGCAAAGAAGAACACACCGAATATAGTTTAGCTTTATTTTACAGACATCTAGTAACAGATATAGCATTTCAAACAAGTTCAAAGCTTGATGTTGGTATACACCTGCACATTTTACCGCATACCTATTATTTTAGAGATACTTGTACGATGCACGATTTGCAGAGACATTTTACTATGAATTTCATCTTTGTACATTGCATTATCTGGCTAGTTAAGCCGTCTTGATAAGGGTAATAATATTCACTAGATGTTCATGCACCTTTTGCTCCTCCTGAGGGCCTTTTACACTATAACAAAACACACCTCCCCAAACAGGCATTTCGCTTAATATACAGTGATATCACATAATACCGCATTCGATAACATTTTCTATTACAACATATAATGTCGGTTATTCACTATATACCCAATATAGGTTTAAGGGATCTAGTAGTTTTATTTCGCATAAGAGAATATGCATATCACACCAGATAAATTTGACTTTTCCTGCTTCTTCACGTTTTTATATTCAGTTGTTATATAGCTTATAGTGATCCAAGCAAAGATGCATAAAATTCCTTTAATGCCATTACCACCGTTATGGCCTCTTCTCATCCAATATGACTTTCTTCCTTCTTTCTTCTCTTCATATATATTATACTACCTCTTGAGACACCTACCTCTACCTGACTTACATAAGTATCTTCCCAAAAAACTTGTACAAAAAGAAGAAAAGACATGATGATAAAGTCCTTTTTTCTATAAAAGTACTACTCACTTACACAAGCAGTCTGAATAAAATCCATAAATACGAACTGTGAAAAGTGATATGAGTGAAAAGCATACAAAGTAATAGACAAATGTACTTACAATCTTATATCTTTTTACAGATGCAAAATCATGCAAAAAACACTTTTGGTTGGCAAAGATGATCACGATGATGATACATATCAGCAAGCAATATCATTATTATTACACAAAAGGCACAAAAACTGCTTGTCTTGTCGCCGTTGAATCTTTAGCTTTTTTCTACCCAACCAAAAACACTGTAGCATATTATCATGTTCTTCTACCACCAATCCAGCTATATCTATATTTTAAGGGCTAATACTTTGCGTGAAGTTATATGAAAGATTTTTTTATTACTAGTATTATCTGGCAAATGTTTCTGCTTATGTCTGAGAAAAAACTGGGAAACAATAAAGGGGTGCAGATGAATCCTGTTAGTGAACATATCGCGGTTGACTGGTTGCCTCTCTGTTTTGCTGAAAAATATAAAATTATAAGCTACACCGACATTTTCTTGCTGTTCCTCTTCTGTTCTGCTGTTGCTTCTTCTTTCTCTTGTTATCATGGTGGTTGGAGAAGATGGTGTTTCACAATTTTTGGGATGCATTTATATCATCCAATTCACCACCGACCACCCGTGTCTTGTCGTATGAGTACGTGTTTTTGGTGGTGGAAGTTGGAAAATAAATATGCAAAATAAAACGAGGCTTCATTCTAGCAAAATACAAGCCTCCAGGGTCCCGTAAAATATACGAGCTGTAATATACTATCCTCGAGGCATTCTTTAACACCCTTGCTAGTTTCTCGCCCTTTTTTACTTGTTTATTATAAGTTTATGAATAGTATATATTTTCATGAATATTGTGGTTAGTGGTAGAAGTTCATATTTTTTTTGTTCCAGATATAAAGAAACGAAAAAATAAAAGAAAATTTGTTTTTTATTGTTTCCGTTTTTCTCCTTTCTCGTCGTATGCTCTTCAAACAATTATATTACATATAAATTGTATCTATAGGCATGTGCATTACCAAAGGCAAATTGCATACAAATTTTGGTAGTTGAAAGTCAATAAGTGCTTACTTATATATCCTTCTTATGATCATTATTATGACATTCAATTGAAGTTTTACTTCCTATGTTTAAAACAGAAAAAAATGCTTTGTGACTTTGTGTATTTTTCACAACAATTTTCTCTTCCGGGTTTTCCAACTTCTTTGAACTAAAAACAGTCAACAAATATGAGCAAATGCAACAATACAAAAATGATATTAGAATCTTTTTGTATTTTTTGTTTGTATATACTCAACTCCATATAATAATGGTAGATATTAGCCATATATTCCGGTAACATTTTTTAAATTTGCGGTTCAGCAATAAATTTAAAATGTGTTATTATATTGGTCTCTGAATACATACTTGCGGCATACAAAAACATTCAACATTATCATCTTTCTCTTTCTCGGGCTTCCGCCTTTCTCCTCCAATTCACTATACACGTTTTGCCAGTGTTTTTTATAGTTTTTTTACTTGTAAGGTTGAAAAATGTAAAAGGAGCAAAATAAATCATCGTTATCTTGGTTCAAGCAAGCCACACGATATACCATAACAGAGTAGTGTGTAGTGTTTCAGAGTTTCCAATGAATTTCTCATGACTTTATATATTTTTTTATTATAGAATATTCTGTCTGTAAAAACATTTGCTATTAGATGAAAAAAAACTAAAAAATAATAATGTACAAAACCATTAGTCCATATATGGACATAAATGTCGGCTACAACTTAACTGCTACCTGATAATGTTCTCTAGTTTGTACTTTTTATTTGGCTACTTTACTACTGATGTCGGTACTACCAGTATGCTGCAA
This sequence comes from Entomobrya corticalis, assembly GCA_034694325.1. Lineage (NCBI taxonomy): Eukaryota > Metazoa > Arthropoda > Collembola > Entomobryomorpha > Entomobryidae > Entomobrya > Entomobrya corticalis. The sequence goes on along the minus strand of JAQFYG010000673.1, from coordinate 22,474 downwards.
CAAGCAGAAAATGTATAAGTATCCAGAGAGCTCTCAATTGAGAGAATAAAGTTACATCAAGTCAGTCAGTCGGTACTGATCATATCAGGAAATACACGGAGTTCCATAATAACAGTCAACAGTAGACATCATACATTGCTCCGTTTTTTTTGCCAGTTGAATTTATTATTATATTTATATATAGTTTTTTTCAAATGATATTTGTTGCATTTTTTGACTTCCATCCAGTTATATTGAAACTGAGTTTGGTAGTTTTACCACAATAAGGTATATAAAGTAAAAGTGGAAAAACAAGGTAAAACAGTAAAAAATTGGTAGAGGATAGGGAAAACGTTATATTATATTTTGTTGAAGACTTTGTAATAATAAGCCACTTTATGAAATTCTATATTATGTTTCACATTTCTTTTTCCGCACATTTTCTTCTTTTCCTCTTTATTTTTATGAACTCAGTCAGTATTTTTACTAAGAGTGTATGTACATCAAGTACAATTTCATTTCTTATAAATTTCTACAATATTTTAACATCAGGAAGGAGAAGACTTTCACTTTCATGTATTTTGGCAAATGTGATGTTAAATTTTTGGTGGTAGGAGAGAGAAAGTAAAAAAACAGGAGAAATCGTGATCTTGCCACTTGTGGTAACGAGCACCATATTACCATTTTGTATGTGGTGGAATGGAAAGCAACATTGGAAATTTTTAGTAGCGTTAGTTGTGATGGTGGATATAAAGGTATATTTATATCTACAAGTATTTTCTCTTTCTAAATGCCTGGATATTTTTATATACATATATTATTGCATATTATATACAGTTTGTTACGTCCGTAGGAAAAAAGCGAAGCATTAAATTATCTGTGGATTCCATTTGGGCCAAGTCAAGTCAGTTCCAATTTTATTCGATGACTTTTCTTCTCCTTTTTCTCCCATTCCAACAGATGCGTGCTTTTTTTGGCGGTGGTACCTCCGTGCTGCTTTCACCATGTATCACCTACTATAAATGTACATTCTTGCTTTTATATAATTTTTTTCTACGATATAATAATATTTATACATATTACATGTAGGACATGTATAAGTAAATTAAGCCACACATTCAACATTCAACTTGCTACTATTTTTTTCATCTTCGTGTGTTTCACGGATATACATATCTGCTTTTCTTCGGCATTCACGAAAAAGCCGATCGCATTTTTTCTGGAGTATCAAAACATCTTCATAATAACGACTAGTTTCCTTCCGAAAAACTAAGAAAATCCAGTAACTTGAGCACGTAGCGTCGGAAGAAGAAGAGCACATGAGAGAAAGAGGGATGCAGTAAATAGATAAATATATTTATATATAAAAAGTATATTATAAATATATCCCTGCGTTTTTTACCTTCTTGTTTTTTCCTCTCTTGTAAATTAGTAGATTACTGTTGCTTTTTTCCCAAGTTGGAATGCTACTTTGTGGACGGTAGTAGCGCTTTTCCTTCTTGTGCTGCTTCTCTCAGAAGAAAACAAACTTTCTTAATCTTACGTGGCAGGCATTCTTAATATAAATGTATACGACTTTCAATGAAGAAAAAATACACATAACTAATTCTAAAACACAAGTGTATCCGAATCCCATAAAAAAAGAAAAAAAACACATACATTGTTTATAGTTTCCTAAGTAGAATCATACATCTTAGGCATAACATACAAGTAATCATACAAAAATTGTATGGTATTCTCCTGTTGGTTGGGTGTGCAACGCTGGCCAATTCTTTAAAGCAAATAGCTTATGTTGCATAAAGCTCGACTACTCGACTCCATGTTCCGGAAATTTATGCTTACTTTTCCCATAATGAAAGTGAAAGGGTTACAAAAATTGCAAAAATGCTATTAGTCTGAAACTGATTAAGTTTATCATATATTCTGGGTTTATATATAGGTAGGCTTTGTAAAGGGATGACTATGACGTTAAACTTGCGAATTGCAAGGTGTTAAATGTAATAACTTTTAAAAAATTTCCAAAATAATGACTATATTAATGATGTAGATATTATGTAATATGCAATAACAATGTGTGCTGTTTTTTCCAAGCTGGTGCATTACCCGGCTTAAAAATGGACTAAAAAAGTTACGCATCCAGATTATTACGAGCACATAAACAAGAAACACAACTCATTTCCTTTCTGTCACTGTTTTCCCATCGCGCCAACTAGTCCAAAGTCCATTAACGTTATTAGTTGTTATTTTTGTTTCATGGTGTGTGCTTTTTGAACTTATAAATTATAATAATGACCTTTATAATATATTATTATATTGTGTTCTTACATACTCGTCTTGTGTGTGAGTACTGAGTACTCTACAATTCTATTTAATACCATAGTATACTTAATGGGATAATGAAATGTGTTTTTTGACAATTTAACGCGACTATTTGTTGTGTTTTTTATTTATAAACCAGTTCCGTGGCCGGCTTTAAATTGCATTTTGTAATTTGTAGAGAAGAACATAATGCAACAGCTATTTCTGCTGCGTTGTTTTAAGATTAAGGGAAGATCACGTTCCAATTTCCTGTTATTTTTATGAAACCTACATTCCGAGGTTTTAAGCTTGAATCAAGACGGATAGATTTTTGTTGTGAGAATTAACGAACTTTTTTGCTCAAAAGAAAATTTTATTTTGCAGATTCAAATTTTATTTCATAAAGAACAAACAGTAATATAGACAATGGGTTCAAAAAATCAACAAAAATTCCTAAAACTTGAAGTGAACTTTTTAATTTTCGTGTATAAGTTGTTGTTCAAAGGTTTTTTATTTGCAGGTACCTAAAATACACTAACGCATAGTAAGTAAACAGACATCTGCAAAAAACAGAATATAATAGTTTTTGTGATGCTTATCATGCATTCGTTTACACCCCAAATATATCACTGCCCGTTTCTTCTTCTCCCACAAACATCTCATGATAATAATGTTTATTATTATGCGAAGCATGCAATATGAAAAATGATAATGTACATTTTTCTTTTTCTCTTCTAATAACAATAGTACATTCGTAACCCATATTATAGCCGTAAAAGACGAAGAAAAATTCGCTATTATTTATCAAACCATTTTTTCTACGACTTACATAATAATATTGTACGAGAAAACACTGAGAGCAGTATGAAATGGAGTAAAAAATGTAAGATAAAAAACTGTCTTTGTGTGCAGAAACGGCTGCCAAAATAAAACATACAGACACAGAAAGGGTTAGATTTTTGCTTCTGTTTTCTCCACAGTTTTTTGCAAACTTAGATAAAAATGAAACTATACAAAAGAATTATAAGAAAAACTAGCTTGGCAAATTAGTTCAAGTGCAAAAAAAATGTTTGTATGGTTCTTGTGTAAAAGCATTAATAAGCTCTACATGTTTAATTAAAGCTAGTTTTGTTATACGTAGTACACTTATGGCATCAGAGATGGCAGCTTGAAGATAATGATGTAAGATGAAGAAGATATGTTAAGATGTTGGTGGCAGTGTATTAACAAACTTATTTTTATCGTTCATTATCACAAAAAATCAGATCTACTCAAAAAAATGAACGAATTGTAAATCCTTAGAAAATAAATATGTACATATTTTATTTCATACCGATGATTAAAATCGTTCAATTTAGTACGAAACCGCAACAATCGTTGAGCAGCTTTTATTTATTTCATTGTTAAACTGATACACCTAAAAGATACAGAATCGCAATTTTATCCGGAGTAAAGCCATTATATTATCAAACTGCACACATACAAAATATTATATACCTATATATTTATGTACACAATTTCTCGGTGTTTGAGCCAATAGAAAATAGCTGACTTGGATTTTGGGATTTCCTCAGATTTTTTCCCCTACTTCATGAATGCAATATAATATGTACATGTACATACAAAATGTATTTCTACTTATAACTAAAGCCAAAGCCGCATACTACACCACACTTTGTGTAATTCTTATGATATCTTCATGGCAGAATGAAGTTGTCCTTTGCTTTCTTTCTCTTTTTTTTCATTTTCTCTCTCGCCAATGCTCTCTCTCACTTATTCACAGAAAATTGACTTTATGCCTTTCTGGTTGAATGTTGGATAAGAATCAGAAAATGCTTGAGATTTTTTTATATAAGGCAGGCAGGTCGGCAGTATTCAATACCAAACCACATTGTAATAGTAGCCAAGTGGAGAAAATAGAAAGAAAACGGTTTTTTTTCTTTTCTTCTTCTCTTTTTCAATGTGTAACACGGTTATTGCAGTTAAGTCATATATATTGGTTGTCGCGGTCGTCCTCCTGAAGGCAGTTGAGGCTGTCAAAGTTTGCTGTATGTGCAACTACCAAGACAATCATGGGATGAATAATGGAAAAATCTTGGGACTGATTGCCAATCAAAAGCCAATAAGAACGGACGAGCCTATAATGCCTGCTGTGTGTGTCCCTTTCTTTTCTTTCTCTCTCTCTATTTTATACTGCAGGAGTCACATAAAAACGGAGAAAAATAAAAGGAATTTTTGTGTTTTTTTGTTGGGAAAACTGCACATATCGAAATCAAATGGTATCTAAAAACTTACTTTTTGTTGGACAATTACATGTCGCGGCATTCACTTCACTTCTTTCTACCAGCCAATAAAGCATAACCTGCCGTCTCCTTTTTTCTAATAATATCATTTCCCATTTCTTGACTTTTTTGATTAGTCCAATGATAAATGGATGCGAAAAAAATACTATTGGGTTTTGCTCAGGTGGTTTGGAAAAATATTTTTTGGGGAAAACCCTTACATGATATCTGTATTTTTGTATGCGGTAGAGTAATTGTAACACCATCATACACACAACGACCGTCTCCTCTCTATCGAAAGATTATTCTTGGAATAAGTTTTGACATCTAGAAAATAGTAAACGGAAGATTGGAACACATAGGTTTTATGGGTTTATATTGTTTTATAAAAAATAATGTCATACAATTGTCTTGTCAATCGTAAAACATATATCATATTATATGAGCTGCTCGTCAAAACGTTAATCTAATCTTTGGTTTTGGTCGGGAAAAATATAGTTCTCCGGAAAGTGTCCTTCATTTAGATTTAAAGCAATTACGATTGCAAGTCGGGATAGGTATTGGTATACATTATATATTGGGGAAATTGAACTTGTTAGAATACTTTATATACATATTTTCCTAATTCTATTCTGTGTAAAAACTATTGTCATTACCCTTTTTTATTATTCAAACTTTTTCCAAATGACTTTTTAACCACTTATTTTCACTTTTGTTTCTGGGAAAATAGTGAAAGTGTCTTGTTTTTTTACCTTTGTAATAACCCATTATACTTTGTTCGGTTGTTCTTTTACACGCATCTGCATGAAAATGTGTTTGTTTGTCCGATAATAAAATAAGGAAAAATAAGTTCAACTTGACGTTGGACGTGCCATTATGAAAGGGTCATTTTAATACGGAAGGTAATAGTAATATGCCATCACTACCGCCTTTTATTGTCTGGACAAAGACCCACGTCACACCACCGAAAACACACACACATGTGTTCAGATTCCAAATGAAATCGATAATCTTTTTCCTGGTAATCTAAAAGGAGAAAGAGTACGCTTGGTTGCTACTGCTTTCTCAACTGTGAATGCCAATCGTTGTGGTTTCTGAATTTTATCGTGGCTTTTTTGAATGTCATACATTTTGTTCTTCGACTCTCTTCTCTTCGTGGAAATTTTTCTCTCTTCTTTTTTTGGCAAACAGCCGACATTATCCACATTACAATGAGTAGAATGATGACGATGATAGGATAAAGCAGTAGTTTTGTAGTTGGTTGGTAGTATAGTCAGTGGAATGATCGCCATTCCCTGTATTTTTTTGATGGTGGTTGTGAAAGCGGCGACGGGGATGGTGCCTCCTCTCCTTCTATAGCCCACGCACAACAAATGACCAGAAAAAAGAGAAATATCATTACACACATGTATATATAATATGTGGAGGAAAAAGAGGAGTAGAGAACAGTAAAATGTAGTTTGGCTGACAGAATGACACTGGAAGGGAATGAGGTCGAGGTTGACAACTGTACAAATAGTCTGTGGTAAAAATTTGTTATAGAACAGAAAAGAGAGGAACCGCTTTCGATTTAGCTGTTGTTTGGTCCGTTTTTTATAGATTAGTGCATCAAATAATTTCTATCTATATGGTAGTAATAGTAGTAGAAATACACGTACTTTTATGTGTTATCTATCTATCTATAGGGGTAAATAGTAATAAAATAGCAGACACATAGCCTGTGGAACGTTTTCTCTCCAGTAAAAAAGACGACACAGCTTTTGTTTGTAGGTTATTTGTACACATATTTATATGGATGTGTTGTAAAAGTAGTAATTCAATGAATGGTCAATTCACTATCTCCCGTTTGCTGGTCATCCAGTATCCCATAATCATCATCAACAACATCCCTTTTTTCAACCCTCCCATACTCCCAATTGTTGTATATATGCATATAGTGTGCATTCATTGCATAGATTTTTTTGTAAACATTGTAGTCATGTAATTCAGTGCAGAGGAAAAACTAATCGTAAATGAACGACTCTTTTCCCTCATTCATTCATATAATTTCCTATTCTGGAAGCACACAAAACACAAAGATAATACATTTGTGGAGGAGGAGGAGTGGATGGTTTGATCGGTGGACCTACAGGTTTTTGTCATTTATTGGACATTGGACTGACACTTTTTGGTCTCATGCATTATTACTCTGTTGTAGTCGTACACCAACTCACTATTCCTGGTCTTTGGCACTACAACAAACAAAAAAACAGAATGATGCCTCTGTATTTCTGTATAAATACATATTGCATAAAAATAGGTATATCAAAGAGAATGACTGATTCCACGGGAAAATGTGTGCCTTTTTTCTTTTCTTTTTTGTATGTATTTCGCTGTTGCTACTTTTGTGGTTTACTTTTGACCCGGTATGCTACGTTACAACGTTCTTATAAACATTTATTTTTGTATGGGTAGGTCTTATATACTGCCATTGTATATGAACGTGGTGCTCATGATTCCACCGGGAAGTGTACTTATAACCACAGGGAACCCTGCTGCCAATCCAATAATAATCCAAAGTCCAAACCGACGAGGACGCTACAAGTACCTCAATCTATTCCAATTCCAGTTTCACATCGCATCAGAAAAAGTAGGAAAACCCAGCCCACACATACACATACACTTTTGCCCTATTACCATTTCATTTTGTCCCTTTATTATTATTACTATATTCTTTGCTTTTATATATTATACTTCTTAGCAGAAGGAAAGAGAAAGTATATAGAATTGAGAAAAGTGGAGACTGTTGCAGAGAGGAAAATAAGCTGTGGCGGTGGTGGGTTAGGGGCAGTAGTAGACGTCAGATATTACATTGGTATGTGACTTATAATCTCTTTCTCAAATAAATGCTTTATTGTAATTCGTAAATATCTGTAATAATGCATTCCATTATACTGTACTATTCCATTTCTCTTACTTTTAACGTACCTTTATATTTTACAATCAAAAATAAGCATATATTTAGTATAAAGAGACGAAAAACGAAGGAGAAAGTGCTTACCAGAAGCAGTATCGCTAAAACTTAACATTTTCTTTGACACAACTTCTGATCCCCGTAAACTAATCGAAAGCTTGTGTTTAATTTCGACTATGAGAAATGGCAATAATAATGCTTTGATCAAAATAAGGATGAGGAAGTAAAATAAGATGATTCATAAGAGTGCCGAGGATGTTTCGGAAAACGTATTAATGCGTGGTTTTTTTAAAAATTGCATAATTTAAAATAATTTTTAAATTAATTGACTATAGTACCTCTGTTATATCTACTTAGAGGCCTAAACATCTTTATATTTGTTTTTAGAGTTTTACTTCAAATGCATTACAACTCCAGAATATGTGATCACATGAAACACTTTTTAAGCAAGGCAAGAAATAACGGCGTCTTAATGCTACTTTATTTTGTTATTCTGTGTTATGACTTTACGGCTATTTTAGAGACTCGACTTTTTCGTTCTGAAATTTGAATTCAACTAAGATTTAGGGATAAATTGATCATTCAACAAAGGACATTCGACAAAACATACCCCAACTACATTCCTTTGTCCAACATTACTCCAGCCACCCGATCCAAACAAATAACCTTTCTTAATACAATGTCAAAATATTATTTCGGTATGAAAGAAAAGTACTCGCAAGAGCAATAAATTTTCTGCGAGTTGTATTCATTCCGAAAGAAAAGAGGGAATCAGCAGCCCTGCATTATTATTATTATAGATGGTCTTTGATAGATAGTTATAAATGGGCTAACATTAGCAATGACATTTGGAGACTGAATCACTGTCTACTTTTCTATAGAAGATATAAATAGATGCATACTACTACAACATGCTGCATCTACAACTACTTATTTCAAAAGGGAAAATAAGAAGGACGAAGAGACTGCTATTATTGCTTTTTCTTCTTAATGTTCTCCTACTACATTTACTACAACTACCACCTATCTATTTACAAAAACCGACAAGTGTATATATTCATGTAAATATGTGTATGGGTATTCCTCTATTTTCCAAAAAGATGATGGGGAAAGAAGAGAAATGAGGTTGGCTTTGTTTGCAGGTAAAAGTCACCACCGAGGGATCAAAAATATTTTCAGCGAGAAGAGAAAGCATATAATATTTCTTCCAGACAACACTATTGACTAAACGCATTGGGTTCACTTCACGTCCGCAACTACTTATACATGAATACGACGATGAAAGAATATTTTTTGTCAGGGCAAACAAATATGAACAAGATTTTGTATGATAGATAGCAAGATATACGATATATTTATTGTGATTTTGTTTGAGCAAGTGGTTTTTGTTATAGACGAAAATGAAGACTGAGAAGGGCATATTATATTACTTTACGTTCGGGAAAAATGCATGTCTATCTGCTAACTACTCATATTTGGGGAAGTAAAGTGCAAGCCATATTATGTGGATGTACATAGTACGGAGTGCAGAAAAGCTAACAAAAACTACATTGTTTACCCAAAGGATTTCAGATGAGCAAAAAAAGTAGTGGTAGTAGTAGTCGGTAGTGGTTGTATTTTTTCTCGGGTTACTTTCTACACCCTTTATTCCGTGTGTTGGCACTCCTTGCACTTACGTTTCTTGCTTTTACTTCTATTCGCCTCAACAGTGTGTGTTTGAATAACTATAACTTGTGACTTTTCTTGATTATGATGATGGTGAGGACAATGACGATTGCTGAGTTTATCTCTACAAGTAGAGGGTGGTGGTGATTTGAGTCCGAAGAAAAAAGGCAATAATCACTCTTGCTCTTTTTTCTTCTTTTCGTCATCGTCATTATCGACATGGAATCCGTCACACCATCTTCAAAAATCTCCTGTTGTCCGCTGTTGTGTGTATATTGAAGAGTGAGAGAGAGACTATGTCAATAAATCCCAAGCTGCTTCTGTCATCCTTGTCGCTTTGTTCAAGAAGAGAATACTAAGAGAATAGTGTGAAGGGTATATTTGTAGTACGTTATGCTTCTACGTAATTCTGATCAAGATAAAGGGGAAAGTTTTCTTGTCAACTCGATACCAAATGCACACTTTTCCCATATTATTTTTCATATAGAAGTTGAATAACTTTTCTTATAAATATAATCAGACTTTATGCATCCATAATAGGTAACACACATCATCATCATAAGAAATTCTATAGACATAAAAGCCATTCATTCAACAAAAAACGACAGGACACACGACATCTCTTCTTCTTTGCTTTGGAGCTCAAGCTCAGCACTGCAAAATAAACTTGCTCTTGAAAAATATATCGTCATCTATATCCTTTCAGGACTTTGACTACTTTTACTTTACTTTTACTCTACCACTCCTGAGGAATGAATAAGTGTTCTCTCCACAGGAATGAGTGATCTGATCTGCTGCTCTTTTCATCTTAGCTTGATTTTTTTTTCTTTTAACCTTAATTCTCCAACAGACAAAAAATGTGCCGTATATTGTATTGGCAGATATGCACATGAACACTACCACACACACACGCTTAGAGATACAATATTAGATATTTTCTCCCCTTTTCTTTGTGTTTATATAAATGTGTAAAGAAGAAAAGTAAGTGCATTGTGTACACACTACACACTTTTGCACACATAATATTTCTCTCAAAGAATATCATTGATAATGAGGTTGTCCATGTTTAAGCTAGAGTGATTTTTACCCTTCTTGAACCGCCTTCCCAAGTCTTTTCTCATCATCAATACAACGACCAAGAAGGAAAAAAGACAATACTTTCTTTTTTGTTCTTATTCTCGTATGTCATCATCATCCCTTGAAGCTTATATTTTTGATAACACGCACACAATAGTAGTGACTGACTGACTATTTGTAATATATTGCATTATATGCACAGAGACAATACAAAATTGGACAAAAATGTATTGCAAGACATTGTTCTTCTTCTTAGTCAAACTTTATTTCTCTTCTTTATTTTCTTCGACCTTCTCCTCCTCCTGCATGGTTACTTTTCCGGCAGGGAAAAGCTCAAAAATTCTCTAAGAGTGTTTGGCGGTTGTGTTTTTTGGTGGTGGTGGTGCCAGAAGGAGTATTTGTTAAGAAGGAAAAATAGATAGAGAGGGAGAGAGGCAAAAAGACAAGGGCAATTTGTGATCCCATGACGGGTAAACCCTTTCATTCCTTTCAATAATTTTTCATGAGACAACTCAACCAGTAAGACAAAGAGAGAGCGAGTGAGCAAAGCGGGAGGGTGAAATATATCTGGAGAATGTGCGATGTGTATAAAACAAGGGAACTTTCTGAAGAGATCCATCTATATAGGAAGAGCTGATTTCCCTTTTTACCTCACTTGTTCGTTCCACCACCATCACTATCAGCAGTCCTTTTTCTTGAGCAAGTTATATGAATACGTATTAGTATGTATTATTATTATGGATTGCTAACAACAGACTGTTGGTATATTTCATAGCTACTTGTTCAACAGACTATTGTCTTTTCTCTTGTGTGAGTGTGTATATGTTTCTCATAACAAAACCGTTCCGTGATGTGATGGTTATTATTCTTCACCAATTTTTATTCTTGGAGCACCATTTTTAGTGTGGATGAGTTGCACGTTATACCTTATCGCTTATTTGAAGAAGACCAAAGGGAATAGGGAAATTTTCTATACGTTTTACAATTTTTTTATATTACAGGCAGTAAGGAAAAGACAGAAGAGCACGCACAAAGTATATAGCACCGCAATGCACTATACTAAACCATCGTCGTCCATGATCATGATGATGATGATCATCATCCAACAAGAGTATTGGGAATGGAGACAGATAGCCAATAATGTAAATTGCCAACGACGTTCCTTGCAAACCTATGAATCCTTTTTTCCTCTCCTTTCTTTTTTGTCCAACAGCTATACACGCTCTCTGTCTCTTCTTTTCTCTCAAACCAAACATTTTTCCATTGATTCTGAAAACAGACACGTTTTTCTTCAATTTATCCAAGCGTCAAAAGATAAGGTCAGTGATATACCAAAAAATACTACTACTTGCTTGCCTTTCACGCTCTTCTATTTCAAAGTAGTAGTGTTCTTATGGAGGTAATAAGAGAAAGAAAAGAGAATTATATATAAGGAAGCTAGGTGGGTATATAGGAGAAAGTAGACAGGAGTTCATAGTGGAACTAAGAGTGTGTCGGTTTTTACTACTACTTCTGTTTTTACTCAACTATCCAAGCGTGTATTTGATGATTTGAGAGTGCAGTTACCTGCAATTATTATGCAAGAGATGACCTGTTCTAAAAGATTCTTCTGAAGGATTTCTCTCTCTCTCTCTCTGTCTTATTCCAGTATATACAACATTGAATGTGATATAACAACACTTTCTCCTTTGCTTTCACTTTCAAGTATATATAATATTGTCTTATTGTCTATAATAGTGTGAATTGACTGGTGAGAGGTACTCACGTATAATATTGTACAAAAGATGATTCGGTCTATCTCTTTTTGGGATGTATATTGTTACAGGTATGTATAAATAGCTCAGAGAGAGTAGAGCAGCAGCACATACAACAGCCATCATTTTATTCCTTTTGAAAATCCCCTAAAGAAACGGAACTATAATTTTCCGACGGCTCGAGTGCAATCAGAGTGAAATTACTATTCTCCTCCTTCTTATTACTTTTCTCTTATAGTAATATGTACACGTATTGTCTGTGTGTTCTTTCCTTCTCGCCTTTTGGTTTTTTTCGTGTCCTTTTTTACTAACCATTTTAGCCGTTCTATACAAAGTACATCTTTAAGAAATCTTACTGCATAACATCACAGAGAGAAACACTTAAAAAGGTTGTTTGTAGTGTTATATAAGCTATCAGACAAAAGTTATAAAATCAGATATTCCTCTACATGTTCTCATTCTATTGGCCACTTATTCCTGTACAAACAGACACTTTTGTTCTTATAATAATAATAATACATATTTCCTAAAATGAATGAAACCTGACGAAGAACAAGTATGAAAAAATCTCTAAAGCATTTTTCTGTGGTTGGCTTATGCGTGTATTGCATTACGTATTCTAGATGCAATGTCTGTATTATGTGTGTGGCATTCCGTTAGAAATTTTTTTCTCTTAAGAGATTTTTTTCTTCTAGGCAGACATTGTATAGATATTGTAGAAAAACGTTTTTCTACATCTTTCCTTTTATTGTCTAAAAACGTACGTTTTTTTCGGTAGCCAGACTATCAATTGTTCTTACTCTCACCACCATACACACATATAAAAACACACAAACATGCATGACCAAAAGCGATGATTGTGGTGGTGGTTGTGTGTCGGATATTTTTAGATATTACTGAGTACGCGCGGAATGAGCATATCATTAATGAAAAGTATGAGTAAGAGGACCATAAATGGACATCCATGTTTCTTATGTTTTTCTTCTTATTGATACAACGATATATCTACAGGAAAGCAGGAAAAGACAGAGAGAAAAATAAAGCCGAAAGGAAAATTATAGTAGTTTTGGGGGTCTGGGAATCACACGGTTTTCTACATTCGAGAGCGAACGATTGTATGGCGGCAGTGGTGGTGGCGATGGTGGTATCTGTCCTTGTCTACTGAGCGTTCACTTGTAACAATCGTCAATAAGGAAGGGGCACACAGAGGAATATGGAAACTGAAGCGATGTGTAATATGAACAAGTTATTTGTATATGTATTTTTCTACGTTTCTTACTGTATGTGTATGAGTGTGTGTGATCACACAACGAAAAAAACTGCATTGAGTGGCATAAGAGCACAATTGAAGTGGCTCCCCTGCCTATTTCTTGTAATTTGTATGCAGAAAGCGTGTGAAGGTGAGCACGTTTATCGCTTTTACTTGTAACCCCAGAGCAAAAAGAATAGGAAAGAAAAAAAAGCAATAGAGTAAAGCTTGCTGTTAGGGAAAAAGGATTGGTGGAAGGAGAAGGAAGGAACGTGCTAGTAATAAAGGGTGTACGAACATGTGTATACATTTATAAGTTTATGTACTTTTATGATGGCAGACGCTTCCGTTTTTTTATAATACAACCATATAAACCAAAAACTTCAGCATCGTCGACAACGTGAAATGCCAGAAGAATCATGAAGAAAAGAGCCTCAAGAAGATTATGATTACTTGCTCATCTTTCGTCTTTTTGGGTTGAAGCCGCGTATATGTATTTTTATTACGCAAGCACACTTTCACTGATTCAGTCAGTCAATCAGATTCATTCTCTCCTTTTTTATGTGTTTTTTTCCCTACAGCTCATTATACTAAGCCCTTAATATGAGCAATTTATAATTTTTTTCTGAAGAATAACAATATATTATTATTGTAAGAATTTGTTCTTGTCAGAAATGGAATTTATAATGTGATCATGCATATTCATAATGAGGAAGAGGAGGTGTACTATCGTCATCAATTTTATTGAGGATTTTTCCTCAGAGACTCATTTCTAATCACATCACATTAGCTTTTTTATAGGAGATGAGATATGTACGTGCGTTATTATCACGTAATTACCATTGAGTCTTGTGGAATCTTTAGAGATTAGATTAAAAGATACCTGGAATAATAGAGTGTGTGGTGTGGGGTGCATTTCTAATGCGGAAAAGTGTGCTTTGAGCAATCTAACTAATTATTATTATAAAAGGTATTACAAATTTACATACCCCCTTGAAGAATTATAACACTACGACTACGACATTTCATAATATGCTGTTTTGGATAAGTGTCAAATCTAAAATAAACTAAAGCATTTTCATTGCCGATTATTATAAAGGTAATAATTTTTATGCATGTATGAAACTCTATAACTTGTTATATGAAAATGAGCGTATTTCCCTTTTCTGTACATTATGAGATGTGTATAAAACTTAACCTATAGTTTGGTCATGCATACAACGACTTTAGTTCAACCAAAGAGAGAAACAGAGAAAAGAAAGAGAGCTCGTTCGTTCTTTCGTCGATGTCGTCGTCATCATCGTCCTCGTGTGCACTCATACTTGGTTTTCTGCTGAGGTTACGACGACGATTGTTGGTTTTTCACAGAACAAACTTTGTTCATAATATATTGGAGACGAGTTGAATAGCCCATTGAAATGCAAAAGGTCTTCACATCATGGATGTAAGTATGAAGGGGGAAGGGAAAAGAAGAAGAAAAGTAAAGATTTCAATACTTTGGAGACACGCCAGAAAACCCGGAACTTGTGGAAACTCTTCTCTCTTGTTGATCCCCGAGAGCAAGAGCAGAAAAGCAGCACAGAAGCAGCAGTGTAATGGCAATAGAAAATTTCTTTATTCCTATTCCTTGAATATATGGATGTATAACGGAGTTTTCTATAAAATATTACATACAATTTCTATTTCTATATAGGTTTCTTCTCGCATTGTATGTTTTCTGTTTTTGGAAAAAGGAACGGCGGAGAATCATGAAAGAAAAAAAGTGAACGAGCCAAGGCACCTCGGGGCTTTGTGATTTCTGTATATGTATAATAATATCATCGTGATCATCGTCATCCTCATGAGTTTTCTTCCTTCTTCTTTTTTATTCACAAGAAGAAACAGAGACGACTAGTTGTATTTGTAGTAGTGGTGGTGGTTGACTTTTGGTGAAAAGGGTCGTTTTGTTCCCATTCTACTTTTATTCTCGCAAGCCCTTCTACACATATGCATAATCATTATATTTATTACAGAACGGGTATGTACTTTTGTGTATATATCTATTATTATCATTCTTCTGGCCAGACTTACCAACTATGACATAGCTTCACTTCCTTCCATGACATTTTGAAAGGATTATATGATTTTCCACGTCAACAAAGCACTACGCAGTTTTTTTGTATAGGAGAAAAGGAAGTGGTGCGAAACTGTGCTGAAAATAGTATTGTTATTATTATTCCAAATCCGCAATGTCCTTTGTCATTTCTACTTACTTGTTAGCTGGATGAGAGGAGAGTGAAAGAGATACTGGGTACGGGTACATATCTCCACAAAAAATCTACAGTTGGGCGGCCGTTATTATGTATATCTCCCTATTATAATATTTATACGTTTCTTTTTCCTTTTATACAATTCGTTTGCCTTTTGATAAAGACTTTTCCTTGTGAAATGTTTCTTGGCTCGGATTCTGATTTTCTCTGTGAATCCCAAAGAGAAAGAGTCCGTCTACTCAGCATTTCAAACCGGACATTGTGTGTCTTAAGCTATGATACATCTACCGCAATAGTGTATAGTGTAGTTGTATAAGTACCGCAGAATCTTGTTAGTTCTCTAAGAAAAAAAGCTTTTTGTCACTCTTTTTAGCCTATCTGGTTGTTATGTCCTTCTAGAAAGTGTCCACGTGGCGTGTGTTTGCAAACGTCGTGGTTGTAGAAAAAAACCAAAACCACTCACAATCGTCTTAAGTGAGAAATATGGGCTGGTCAGCAGAGATCACGTTTTAGTGCCTCTTTCTAATTTTTTGCCTTGTTGCTTTTTTGGGAGGATAAAAATATATCTGGCTTTTTGAGATACTTTTACGTCGTCAAAAAAGCCAATAGGAAATTGAATACAGTAAGCTAGTTCAGTTGCGTCTCAGTTCTTCTAATTTCAATACACATTCGTTACACAACAGGCATCTTTTTTTCTTTTGAAATCGCAGTATACTTCTAATACTTCTATTTCTTACACAAGTATATCTTGAAATCTGGATGGAATATTTATAAATAAAATGTATATATGCTCAGGAATCTGTTGATATTGATGCCCAATTGAAAAATACACCATTTTCATTTGTTGTTACGTTGGTTTGGATGGTGGTGGATCAAACGACTCCATCAGGTAGCCTCCAGTCGTTTTGATATTGGAAATTGAAAACATTTCCTCCGTCTCCACTCCATCTCTTTTCTCTATCCTATTTTTCCACAAAAGACGGTTTCTTGTTGTTGTTGTTCGTGGGCGAAAAAATATACGATATGCAACAATGCGATCTTTGTGACCGTTGGTGGTTTTTCTTGTTTTGCGTTCTGCTGCTGCTGTAAACGAAACTCGTGGATGATGATTTCTGGTATGTCTTTTGGACCTGAATGAAAATGAGAAGATGGTGACGTATAGTGGCACTATACAAAAAGTAATATTATGTATGGCAAAAGTTTAGAAAAAAAACTTCAATATTTATTTCACATCAAAAACTACAAAATCTCTCGAACCAAGCTCTCCGACTTATTGAATGCCTGAAAGGAAAGAATTCAAATAAACAATCGATTGAAAGAGAGACTTTCTCTCTATTTATGTTTTACTGTACCAATATTCTATGCTACGCGATAAGCAAACATATAATGTTGTGTATTTTGGGTATTTATGGATAAAAATAAATGGAAACTTGTGTGATTGCAGGAGAGCCACCACCACACAATATTCACAAATCTCAGATGCCATCATGAAGCTTTCACATATTTCTATTGAGAAAAAAGCTTTTAAGTTTTGTTGAAATTGTAAATAAAATGGGAATAATGATTCAGATATAAATATAGAATACCAATATAGATTGCTATACAATCAGTTATAACAATAATCCTGAATTCAGCGGTTGGGTCCACCCCCACCCACATACACAGTGCCATTTGAAATGGTTCAACTTGTAATTCTGATTCTGAATTACATAACGTTTGTAAGCTTTTATGCCTAAGAAATAAATATGCTAACTAAAAAATCTTTTCCTGAAAGATTTTAGGAAAAGAATCAATAAAAAACTACACAACTTTTGTGTGTGTGCTCGTGTGGTGGTGAGTATGTATATGTCTGTCACACAAACAGCTTAAAAACTGCCATCTCTTTTAAATTGCGTTTTAGCCTATTCATGCGTTCAGCAGTATATATGGTGGATGAAGAAGAAGGAAATTTAATGCGTACGAACGGAAAAACTTTGCTTTTGTTCCAATTCAAAAATTTAATGGAAAAAAAGAAACGATAATATGAAGTTCACTTTCTCCGCAGCTCTTTTGCTTCTATGCTTGCTTTTGCAAAACTCACAAGAGCATATTATTGCATTCGATGACTGAATTATGGGACAAGTTTGGTCATCATGCAAGCTTTTCTTCTTGACTTTCACAATCTTGCATCATTACAACAAGGATTGAGTTGCAGACGAAGACGAAATTTTTTTGCTTTTGAGATTTAGTGAATGAGTGCATGTTATAATGGTATAATATACATGATGGTAAAGCAGTGAGTGCATTATGGAAGTGGAAAACTTGGCATTTTCCATTTTATTCCTTTATTCCCACAAATTACACCTTTAAAAACTTCAATACTTTCATGGACACAAACTTAGCTTGGCTTGGTAGAAGTTTTTATGTCGAATACTATGCATTGAAATTATACAGAGCCATTACGGAAGTTTAGAAAGTGAATCAATAGGCATGAAGTAATGCATTTAGGCAACGAACTGTCAACTTGTTTTTTTCTTCTGTTCGACTCATTAACACCCCCTTCAATGAATAAAAACAAAGTTGAAATTTTACATTTCTTGATTACATTGATTACAAAGAAAAAGAAACGTTAATCTTTCCTTTAATATTATTGCGCAAAATATAGGCTAGAGACTAGGTAAAAATGCTTAAACTGAACTTTGGTACAACTGATTCCGGAAGTTCTAGTTCAAAGAAAAATTTGAATAGTGCGTATTAAAATGTTCAGCTACCAGACAAACACTTGCACGGACAGAGCAAAAGATTAGTAAGAGGAACAAACCGAAACTAACATCTAGCATATAACCCAAAGTTTTAACAATTTGAAACACAGCAGTTTTGGATTTAATAGAAGACATTAAACATTTCACAAAAACCGTACGCATAAGTAATAAATACCTTCTGTCCTAACTCCTCACTTATTATACGTTTGCAAGTGAGGGTAAGGAACCAAAATTTTAATATCTGCAAGATGTATAATACGCACATTTATAGCAGCAGGCGACACATCCGTGTCTTATGAAATAATTTTGTCAGCAGAAGGTTAAAATGCACATCAGTATCAGTATCAAACAATATATGGCCGTTAGTTGCACAAGGTATTTCAAGATGACACTTAATGTATCGGGTCTTTTGAAAGAAAAAAGTAACGTTACTTTTGTATCGAATTCAAACTGAATTGAATTTTGGCAAATGAAAGATTGTAAAGCAGAATTCATTCTTACAAACTGAAGAAATGTTTACTTTATAGCTACAAGTTAAACCAATTTATAATTTTAAAATTATTTTAAAACTTACTTTTTTGAAAATGGTAAGTGCTGAAGAGCCTAAAATTATTTCGGAGAAAACCAAATTCTTATGAAATACCTTGCAAACGAATCCCCGAAGGATGCAGCGAAATGCAACCACAAAACAGTGCATTTTTCTATTAAAGTGAAAGTGAGGTAAGGACGAGAACGAATACCTATTTACAAAATTTTCTCATCGAAATAAACTTTTTTCTTTTAGTTTCAGTCTCTTCAACTCGTCTCTGCTGATCTTGTTTCTGCGGAATACCGAGTAATCGAGTTGTAGTTTGTATACGTAACCTCGGGTAAAAGTAATAACTTGATCCGCTGTGTGGTCGTCACTGGATTGGATACGTTATGCAATGCGAGGCACATAACAAACCAAGTCCATCCGGATATTGAAAATGTAAAAAAAATTCGAAGCGAGAGAAAGGTAGAAGATGTGAAAGGTTTAATACAAGAGGAGGCTGGCAGTGTTGGTGAAGTTAAAGAATAAAAATTCGTGTGTACGTGCATATGTATATTCATCTCAAAAAGTACAAGGCGCAAAAAAGTTGAAAACAAAATAAAAGTACTTCACACGCGTAAAAAAGAAATCAAGAGGTGTAGCTGCCTGCCGCGGCTGTTTTTGTAGATGGTAGGGCTCGGTTCGGGGAAAATCAAAAGACTTGCGTCTTGCCTTGTTATGGCTCATTATGCATTTCCAATCTTTGTCTCTCTTATTGCCAGTGACTTTCGTAAACAAAATTTCCAACACTTCTTTTCGTCAGTTTCACATTTGGCCTTTTGGTAAGGTTTCAGGTGATCAAATGTCTGGGAGAGGTATTTACTACATTTATTATGCTGACGATAGAGTTTAATGATCCGCCATACTTTTAGTGGATTGTTTCGTGTTGAAAAAGACTAGTTATTATTGACTGACGTCATTAGTAAAGGCTTTTTACCAGCTATTATTATTCCGTCATTCGCAAAAAAATATTGCAAAATAATTCAATCAACTCTAATGAAAAGTGAGTATAGGAAAGCATAACTGCACTACCATACGATTTATCATGTTATTAAACTTGCAGACCTGAATCAATCATACCTTCGGTATGGATAAAAAGGGCAAAATAAAGACGCCCATGTATACCTAGTCATTATTATTAATTAATGCTTTCAAATACACACGTCTAACATATAAACAGCGAAATATTTTAGTATCTATTTTATGGTAAATTACTGAGGTCTAAAATAATAAAAATGACAATAACTTTTCAACAACATAATCAACAACCTCGTTTCTAACTTGTTTTTTCTTCAACAAACTGTTTGAATGATATACACGCTAGTTCAAAATAATATACTATAGCTTTTCTAACGGAAGGTTAACGAAGCTTAAAAGAAAGTTTTGCTTTTTACTTGTACATGTTATCCTTATTTAGTGACACACACCTTATCATTCCTTCATATCGCACATACATAAGCCATCAATGATTTTCGTGGTAGCAGTTTTGAATGTCATGTCTATCGGCTTTCATCTTTTCTGCTCAAACTGTGTGCGGCTCTATTTCATCCCCTTTACACAAGTGGAGAGGCAGAGAAGACGAAGACGAAACAAGAAAAAAGCTGACTCCATTTTTTATTACTATTTGAACAGGAAAAGGCAAAGTCAATTTATGTACTTGGAATATCGAACACGTCAGCAATTTTTCCTCTGCTTCTTTACTTCTTTTGGCAGGGGAAGAGGGCTCTTTACACAGCTTTATTCTGAAAGAAACAAAATTTCTGCCCTCCGACGACGATCCGATATATTACCACTTTCTTCTTTGGTCTTCTTCCTATCGCCACTTTATAAAAAATATAATATGCACACTACAGTATATAAAAATAATAGTGACGACGACCATGATGATGATGATGACGTTGCCGTATTATTATTACTTTTGGTACTGTATTGCATAAGAAGTACGTAATACGATTGTAATGTTAAAGTGCACAAAATATAAAATATATACATGTTCATGTCACACAATGATAGTCAAAATGATAACCTTTTCGCTGCCATTTTTTTCCTCTTCCAAGTTCCAATGCATACAGTATACAGTTTTGGTCTATTACAGTATTCTCCATTTTTGTTGGCAAGTGGCAATAATAAAAATATGAGAGAGAGAAATTCAAAGACCCATATATATTTAGATATTATAGCTCCATAATCATAATAATCATATAAAAAATCTTTCATGTTTCTTCTGCCATCGCCATCATATAATAGCACATAACCAAAAGCAATACTCCTTTTCATTTACTGACTCAAGCGTTCTCTATATTCTATTGGCAGTTATGAAAACATGTGGACCATTTTCTTCTTCACGACAAAAAAAGAGAGAAAAAGCCTTTTATTTTTACTTGTGACTTGTTCATAGGGAAAAAAGGAATAATAGTAATAATGATAATAATAATAATAGAGAAAGGTATTAGAATTTGCCACAGTTGTTTTGCGTATCCACACATTACTCACATAACACACACACACATTTCATTTCTTATGCATGCACTTTGAGTTTTTTGTGCTGTTTTGTATTGAACATGGGGACACGGTGAAATATGTATTCATACAACAGACTTTCTCCACTGTTATTATTATTGCAAGGAAATGAATGAGCTTAACTTTACAATACACATCGTCATCTTCACTAACTACACGAATGAATACGCAAAGATATTTTATATTATGGAAGAAAATAAGAAAGTAAAGAAGAATAAGAAGGAGTTGTGATGATGTAGGCTGAAATAACAATAGAAAAGGGTTATGTATAAAATGTCACTTTTGTATTGCTCATATTATCGATATTTTGGTTGGGTTATTGGTGACAAAAAAGAATATTATTATAATAACGTTGTAACATAAACAGTTGGAGTAATGCTGGGTATAAATAAAAGGGAAATCATGGAATGTTGATTGCTTACTTATTTCTCTTGCGAGTGTATATATTAAAGTATACAAAATTGCATCATCATCTTTTTCTTCCTTATATGTATTTGTACGAAATACTGAATGAAGAATACAAAAATCATTTATATTTTTTGGATGTTTCGTAGTTGGTTACGTTAGGCAAATATTTGGAATGGAAAGTGTTTCCCATTAATATATTAAGCCATCTGAATAACAAACACATATCATATCAATGTAGTACGATAACACACAACACACGGACTGAAATTCCTTCGTTTTTTTGCAAAAATTGGAGAAATGGGAATATTTTCATGTGCTTTTATTGCTATTTTTACTGTCATTTACTACTGCTACTTTTACTACAAAACTACTAATATGAATAGATGAGATTGTTGTTGCTGCTGATGTTTTTTTTTGCTGTTGCGGCAGGACATTGGCAAAGAAATTGGTGTAATTTTCTCAGTTTTCCGCTATTATTGTGGTACGCTTTCTCCCTGCAACAACAATACAACTTGCTGAGTTAGTTGCTTTCTTTGTTATGCCTTTCTAATATCTATACTTATTGAGGAAAGTACGTCAAAATCATAGTTTTTTATTTGGAATGATGATGACGATGATTATGATAAAGTCTACAGAAAAAGGAACCCCGATAGAAGAAGAAATAAGGAACGTTTTAAAATCAGCAACGACATTGCAAGGTCATACGCTGTTCGAGCGCATGCTGAACC
>JAQFYG010000672.1:0-26106 GCA_034694325.1 Entomobrya corticalis | reverse complement strand
CAATATGAATGGCTGTTCAGTTGAAACGAAACAAGTTGATCAGAGCTTTTAGAAAATGTGTGAGAGAAAAATGAAATTTTTAAAGTAAAATTGGAATTATGATGATACATAATGAAAACAGGCCTCTAGTAGCCTGCATTAGACTTTCGTAAAAAAGTTTACTAATATTTTGCTGCATGGGGATTGGGGATACAGTGAAAACAAACAAAAAGTACTGCACTTTGTTATTTGACTTTAGTAATTCGATTTATGATGTTTTAAAACTTTTTAGTGCAAAAAAAGAAGACTTGAAAACGACGGCAAATATAAAATGAGAATGAAAGTTGGAAAGTTGAAAGATGTTTTTTTCCTTGAATGGAAACGATGGAGAAGATGAGCGAGAAAGGCGAAGGAAATAATTGGGATTTGCTCAGTTGGTGAAAAAATAAACTTTTATTCGTACCGGGCAAATGCTACAAAACTTTATTTTTACACGGCTATTATTAGGAACACTAACTATATGAGAAACTTTAACTAACTAAATGTAAAAAGCCGTAAGAGGCTTGGACGAAAATAGAAAAATCAGAATTAAAAGTTTCCTTGTGAAATACTTATATTATACTGTCAAGGAATAGAAAAAAGAAAAAGACGATGGGAAAAAGAAACAAGATACATGGAAGAATCCATCTTGCGTCTTTGCTTCAACTGAGAATTCAAGCTAATTTTTCTGTGAGATAGTAAGCAGCAAGCGGATAGTGAAGGAGATAACAATAGGGATGATTAAATGGTACGTACGTGTATATTATTATGATATTTATGATGAATATAAAATCGCAGGCAATACTAAAACATCTTTGACGTGTGGTGACGAGGTGACGCCGCTTATTGCTGCAATGAATCAGATTTTTTTTGCGCTTGCCAACTTTGCCATTCTTCTCTCGTCTCTCGGGTTTTTTCTGTGTGCACACTAGTGTGCAGTGCACTGGCCAACATAAAAGAGTGCAGTTCAAGGCAAAATGAAAGTACATAATAAAAATTTTAAAATGAAATACTAAGAGAAAAGATTAATGCTATATTTATGAATGTGATAATCGTTTATTTTCTATCACGCTTTTAAACATTAATGTGACCATTTCCATTATGATGATTAACATGAATTTTGTTGCCTTATTGAATATTGTCATTGTTATCACTCATTTCTCTTCAAAACGTAATAAAACAGTTAGAATATCTAATGTTGAATAGTTTTATAGCTTTTTTCTAAAAATAATACTTTGCACGTTTAAAACGTCAAGACCAAGCGCAAGCTAGATAAATAGCTAAAGGGTGAGTGAATCTCTTATATCGTAACTTTGAAAACCAGGGTGGCAGAGTGACTAGTATGATACGCTTCAGCACTTGGGCAGGTATATCCCTTCATGAAGATTTTTTAGTTCATCATCGCTATCAAAACTAAGAATACTTAAAGTGAATTTTGTTGCTTGAATGAGTGAAGAGGAAGAGGCATTAGAAATGGCGATGCATGAACTGCGAAGTTCGAGTTCGAGGTATGCGCAAACTTTCTGTGGTTCCTTCAAACTTTCAAGAGTTTTAGTTGAATGAAGTATGACGAAAGTGAAACAGAATAAATATGGATGCATCTGTTTTGCAATTTTACTTCTGGATTAAATTTAAAAAATTAGAGGCTCGTTGGTAGGAGAAGAGATGTCGAAATTCTCTGCATTACTATTAGAATGTATACGTAGCAGCAGCCCTACTGTTTTGATTTGATATTTTTCACTTCTTCTTCTCGTAAAAGTTCGAAGTGATCATGACAACTGTTAGAAATTATCAGGATATCAGCAGTACATCATTTATCTCTATCCAACTTATCAGAGTATTATTTTGAAATACGAAGCCACTTATCACCGTTACTTCCAACGGTATGTTTGTTTAAAATGTATATTTCACTCTTCTATTTTTATGCGAGGTATCAATCAATCAAGATGATTCTAAGAAGCGAATCTTATAATATCATGTTATCAATGTACGCATCAGAGACCAGATTTGTTTGAACCATTTCTTGTTTTTTACTGCATTAAAATATCCAATATATTACAAAGTAAAATGAGCTGGTTATTCTTCAAATAGACTTTTCTCGTATCGCCATTATTCTTTGAATTTATTTGGCATGACATATGAATTTGAATACTTTTGCTAAAAATCAAGGCTGTGAATCCCATTATGATTATCATTTCATTGCCATCCCGATACCTATGCAAACACATTGTTTTTAACCATTTCAAATATTGTACCCGTGCTTGCACATGTCGTGTCTGCTTTTGTCGCATTTTCAAGTGAAGTTGTTCTTTTATTTTAGTACAACAAATGGAAAAAACGTGAACCTGTGCTAATTAAGTAGGTACAATACTAATGTTTTCGTACTTATGACTAATGTACACTTAATAAATGATGCGCTTGAATCCTTGAAACTTTTGGTCGTCGTGTTCATTGACAAATTTACTCACGTTGATGGAAAAAGGAAAATGACTGCTGACGATTTAAATTTCTTCTACTCATCAGAATCATCTTGTTGTTTGGACCTTTAGAAATGAAATCTTATAACAAATTGTAAATTGTTTGTGACAAACAGCATCGAAATCAGAAAAATAACAGTATAGATTGGTTGTTGGGCTCGCATCCTGTTTACAACTCCGCCGATCACTCATAAGACCACATTACTGGTAAAATATGCAAGTAGAGATGAAACATAAAAGATAAATTCGAAAAAGCTTTTGAGCTCTGAAATTTCCTAGATGTTATGTCGCTCAGTCATCATTTCCATTGTCAGGCCACATTGTATTAATTTGTAGCGCTTTGATTTAATCAATGAATCTGAATAATAATATGTATGCATCTTTGTGTTTTAGACTGTGCAATGAGCATATATATACATTTTGCATTTAGCTACATTGCATTACCACACACACTACACAGAACACCTTTTGGAGCTATATGACATTCCTCCAGCTTCCAGTTCCAAGGCTCATAGTGCCATGAAGAACATTATTTCGGAATCCCAAGCTACCCCGCTCCATCAACGTCGTTACCTCGTTTGCTGGATTGTTTTGGATTTTGGTTGTTGGCTATTATGACGGTTTTTGGGTCGATCGGTGGTTGGTGGCGGTGCTAATGCTAAAAAGAAATATAACATCATCACGTTGATAGTTGAATTGTGGACAAAAGATGCATCGTGGATTCGTCTCTTGAATTTCAGCAGACTCACAGTCACAGCTCAGCTCAGCTCATCGTCAGCCAGCAGAAGTTCGGTCGACGTCGAAGGGAAAACCACGCCAAAGAGAAGCCAAAAGCTTCAAGTCTACTATTTATACATACATGAACATGACATGCCAAACCATCCAAGCCATGCCACCTCGACAAACAAAAACTTCCCCTTGCTTTCCCGTTCAAACCCATTTTCCTACTAAATATTGCTCCATCGACATTCGACACTACTCTACTCAGCAAGTTCTTGCTCACCAGTAAGGAGTACCCACTCTACTTTACTTACTCAACCCAACTCCCTAAAGCAAAAATTGTGAAATTGAGATATAGCAATATATAGGCACATTATACATACGCATATTTTGTTTGTACAATCAACTGCCAACTCTACATTTCTTTCGACTTTCGAAGTCCAACTTTTGCTATTTTCTCTTCATTGGTTTGGCCAAGAAAGTATACAAGCACAGTTTGTAGAAGTAGAAAACAAGAGCAATACTGATACTGATATTATAAAAAACGAAAACAAAATCGGCCTCTCCATTCCATCTAGTCAATTTTCAGACTGGTTTAGGTACCGCATGAGGTGGTAGGGTAGTAGTTGAGAGGCATTATCGGACCAGGTTACACCACCTTTAACCGCACAATGTATACATCTGCTTCGTTTGATGATGAAACAAATCTCAAAAAGAAATAGAATAAATGGAAATTAAAAACTGTATTTCTTTAACTTTGGCTTTGACTACCTAAATATAGACACTTCTATTGATGTACATATTTCGATGAAAACAGCATTTCAATTCAATGATATCTACATTTTCATTGTGCGCTTTTGCTCCAGTTCATTTCATGTGCGTTGCAATTCGGGTTTTTCTGACGGCCCTTTATAAATAATACATAAAAATTGCTCTGTTGTCTTTGATGAAAAATGTTAGTTTGATGATCCTCCGTTTACCTTAGCAAGGACAGCCATTAGCGGATGTTGATGAGCATGTCCCAGTTAACAGTAGTTTCAGATTATTTAACTAACGAACCACAGGGACCACAAACGTTAGGCTTGCTGTGTTATAGCAGGCTGGACAAGTACTAACAACGGTAAATAAACTGGACATAATATAGTATGCCCACGTAAGTAAATACGTAAGTACAAAAATGCTATTATTAAGCTTGCGATATTTACCAAATTTGTGCCAAACGAATTACTACAGCTTTCACTGAACTGTTTTTTACACTTTATTGATCATCTTTTGTTTGCCTAATTATTAGGAAAAGGAACCGTAGCCAGTGGATTTTTATAGTGTCTGTGAGGTTGGTTGGTTTATACAGTGAGGTTGCTGTTGCTATTTTCGTTTCTTCAGCAATTCTTATGTGTGTGCATTCCTTAACAATGTTTTTATTCATTCATTCATCCTCATCGTCATCATCACTCCAGATTCCATTCTTGCATGCAGGTATTTTCCAACTCTACTCCACCCTTCATTTTTCATCCATCAATTCCGAGTATTGAAATTTTAAACCCCTTTCCTACGTTTTTCCCTTGTCCGTAAAATAGTGTAAAGCATAAACTAGAACTCGGATTCATATAAAAATAGCATGCAAGTGAATATCATATTCCATTCCTTCATATATTATTCATCACGATTACCTGTCTTTTTAAGACTTGGATGGACAAGTGGTAGATTAAAAAGTCACGAGAAACATGGAAGGTATTGTAAGGTTTCATCATATCATAAAAATATCACATTCAGAAATCAGTTGAGAGCCTTTTCGATGGACTTTTAAAAAATAAATTTTTTAAAGCCTTATATTTATACTGCTTCTCCTTTTTAGGCTGTTGTCATTCGCCGCGTTGCGTTCGTTGCTGTGTGCGTGCATGCAAGTGTTAACCAGAAGAAAATGGGAAACAGAGCCTCTCCTTCTCCTCCACACACTTTACAACAACCACAAAACACCGTTATCATGCATACTACTGTTCTATATATTGCCCAACCATCAACATCATACCGTATCAACATCAACTCAACTAAACCGTGATATGATAATGCATATAATCATCACCACACCGCTACTACTAAAGCTATGTGCCTTATAAAAAACTCTGTTTTAAGCAAACTGGGAGTAAACTGTCACCGGTCACATAATATATTATATATATGGTTGCTTGCTATAGCGAAACAGCAAGTGTAAAGCATGTAGAATGTTAGGTGTAATGATAATTTTTCAACAAGACTGAAAAAGAAGAAGCAGAAGAAAAAAACAAGGAAGGAAACTTGGTGAAGGTTGCAGTTTTTTGCAGGGAGAAGAGAAGAACAAGTGTAGTAGAAGAGGAAGAAGGAAGGAGATGGACTGTTCCAAAATTCTTTCCCTCTTCAGCTCTGCCTCTCTCACTTTTTTCCCTTTCTTCGTTTCTCTTTTTATTTGAAGCAAGTAGACAACGATAAGAAAAAGACGATGAGGCTGACTGAGAAGGAAATGGATGGAGATAGGATGGGGGGAACATGAACCATTCTCTTGGGTTGAAGATGATGATGATAATACTTACTTACAATATCCGATGATACACTTATTTAAATACATACAGGAAATTATATAATATTTATATAGGTACTTATACATATATGAATACCTCATATGAATTATTGCAATCGTTATCAGCATGAATTGCGATCACAAATATCTTGAAATGACAATTTTTTCTGAAAATAACTGCAAGAGCCAGATTGGTTCATATTATATATGTATCTGAATAAGATAAGTACTTAATATGGCAGATATTATTGACAACCGACTTGTATTACCCAATTTGCAATAAAAGTTGCTAAATAGTTTCAAATACCTAAAATCTTTCATTTCAATTTAAATAGTTTATTTACAAAGTTTTTTGTTCCAAATGGCTACTTCTCAAGTTGTATTTATGATTATTGCGGCTAGCACCATTTTTTACAATTCGAATTCTCTAACAATAAGTAACATGTAATATATTTACACCTAAATAGATGAATGCAAATGAATATTCCCTTTGCACTAATATTCCTAACTACTTATGTATAAATGTTTTTCATTGTCAGCATTGTCAGGCTCTGGCTCTGCAATAATGATTCATGATCAGGCTTTAAAATTAACACTACAGGCAAGACTGGCTGAGTTCAAATTTTTAAGAGCGTGGGTGTGCATGTGATGTGATAAATTTTAAACAGACATTACATTATGTTTACTCTGAGGCAACCAGCCATGCCGATAATAGTAGACATGGGAAATAGGCAAACTATATTGGCAATTAAAACTTGTTATTTTGTTTTGTTGTTATTTTTTAGTTGTTTTTAGAAATGTTAGTTCAAATTACAACTACAAGTTATTATTGTTCAAGTCTCTGAGTTGGTAAGGCAACGGCTTAGCGTCACCCTCCATAAAAATCTAAGACCATGCGAGTAACCTAACCAACGACTGCAGTGCTAGTGTTTCCTTGCTACTTTTTATTGATTTCACACGGAAACTGCACTTAAGACAGAAGCGAGGGTGGTAATGGTGTTGCGAGCAGATAGATTGATGAAATACAATGTACCTTATCTGGCTAAGACTATAGACTATACCTCATTATGCCTATCTTATTCATATAGTCACTCGTCATTAGGTTGGCACAAATTGGCATTGATGAAGTTCAAGTGTAACAACAACAATAATAATAAACAATGAATACAAAATAACGCATAATAAAATATCGGTAAAACAGTGCATTCTATCTATCATTATAGATATGATTTTCTACAATACTTATCCATTAAAGCTAACTAAATTTGAAGCTAATCTTCTGCCCTCTTGTCCTTCTGCGCATCTACCAGTTGCATTAGTTGTGTTAAAAATCAACAATGTATTTCATGCTATGCATAACTATTACGTAGCACGTAGATGATGGGCGAAATCTGTTACTTTTGTCTAGAGGAATCACTCAAGGAGCAAGTAACACGAAATTGAAATCAGGTCTAGTTAAACCAGTCGACGTCTTTCGAGTTGTACAGGATGCATTTTATTCTCTCCGAAAGAAGGGAACAACGAACAAAAAAACTACCCCCACCGCACCAATAATATGAGCTAGAGTAGCATTGAAAGCTAAAATAAAAAGACGAGTTGGCTGTGAGCTAAATCACATTAAACAATGTAAAAACAACTAAAAAATAACAGCATATTATACATTGTTATATGTTATGATTATTATTTCACAGGAGTATACATACATACATAACTTTAATTTTTTTTACCAAGCATACTCAACACAACTTAAGCACAACAATATTTTTGGTAGAACTACAACTAATACTTGATAGTATTGAATACTACCAACAATAAATGCAAACTAAAGAAAGAATAGTCACAGGTAAAAGAGCTCTAGTAGACGGTGACAGTAAACAAGAAAGGGTTTTGAATCATGCTCGGTCAGTGAAGGTAGAAAAATAATTATCGAAAGAAAAAGAATAAAGAGATGCAGTTGGCAACTGTTTTCTTCCTGTTTTGATTGATTTAATGCCTCCTGATTCTTGGACTTCTTCTTGTTATCAGTTATTTTATAAGAAAACATTAATTAAAATGTAGTCTATCTTATCCTTTTCTTTCTTGTTTGCTAAAATGAGTAACGAAGCTCTCAAATCTAGAGTAAACATTGCTATCTCACTATTCTCACTACGTAGCGTACTAAAATTGCCGATTCATAATTTTAGTATCCAGTGTTTGTCATAAAAATATGCTTATTTGAAAGATTACGCCTCATATTATGGTCTTGTCTGAAGCTGTGATGATTGAATTAAATAAATTTTCTAATACTTAGAGTAATGTGTGTGCAACCGAAGATTAAAATATACATTCGTCACTTTACAACATTTGCGCTATTTTATCTCTACATTTATAGCATTTGCAACGAAATACTGGCATGTAATTTAATCTAAAGTATAACCTGAAAGAAAGGAAGACTTTAAAAGACTAATCATCACCTATAGATCCTCATCATCAATATCACTGCAAAAGAGGGTCACTGAAGAGCAAACAAATAAATGTCTGACAAGCTTGTTACGTGTTTAAAAAATCAAACTGCTACATTTTGCGAAATATGCAACACAGACTTACAAATACAAACAACTGGTTTTATGTAAGTCCCTACGCATATTTCTGTGTTTTAAATGGCTAAATGAATAAAAGTTTTACCGAAAAACAACAAACTTTGGTCTTTTAAAAAACTGATGAAAATGACGATAGTGAAAATATGTACATACAAGCATTAAGTGACTAAAAGCTGTATGCCCACAGCAAACCCAGCAGCAAGAACACACAACCAAGAAAAAAATCACATTATTATCATATTATTATCATGGAATTGTTTCTCGCGATTTGATTTAAGTAATTGCAATAGCTTCTAGTTTTACAAACACGACTCTGCATAAACGCGTTGAATGGTGCTGAAGTTTTTGTGATGATGAGAACAATAAAAAGTAACGGATGGACAGCAGCGGACGGATGAAGATGATAGCAGTCTGAAAATTGAATACAAGCATTTACTTACAAACAACATACACATGATATTATCATGATACGATAGTATTGCATTTAAAAACCCGGAGGTAGAACTTTTAATAGGTACACCTGTTAAATGTAGTCTTATTAACTAACACTGTCGAAGTTTAAGACTTCTCATCCCATTTATCTGCATATTTACAATTAGACATTTGTAAAGAAACCTTAATCAATTTGCAGGTAGAAATATTTGTTATTTTAAGCAAGAAAAATCCTCACTTGTTTTTCTTCATATCATGCCGTAGGGTAAAACGAAATGAGCAAAAAGCTGCGTGTAGTATCATCAGTGTAAGGAGAATGCAGTTGCAGATCCTTTGTATCAAGACACCCCAGAACAATCTATCTATTACTAATGCAGGCACAATCGACAAGGTAAAGGGCAAAGGTTATGCCACGACAGCCAAGAATAATAGAACTGGACTAACAATGAATCAATCTTTTTTCTTTTGTTGAGGGGACAAGATATCAATTGTTTGTGTATCAAACAATAAAAAAAGGCTCGCATCACTTGTCCGTCCGTAACCACCGTGAAATAAAAAACAGGCGTCTTCTTCGGGGCCCCAAGTTTCTACTTTTTTGCTTTCATTATCCATTTTGTTATTCGCCACAATGTAATAAGCATGCAGGCAGGCAGACAAACACACACGGAGAAAATCTTAAAACCATCAGCTAGTCAGTCAGTGCAGCGTGGCATGGAAATGGAGAATGGATGCCGTGTGCAAAAAAACGTAAACCTCGGTTTTCAGCGTTGGACTGTGTAGCTGCCATCTATTGTTATTTGCTTCGAAGAAGAAGATGAGTAATGAGGTCAGCTGACTAAACTGGCAGCACTGCACATTTCTTTCATTTTTTCGCAGGTTCTACATATACAACAATATACTATCGGGCAGCCGTAAAAAACGACTTCGTCGACATCACCGCGTAGCGGATTATGAATGGAATATTAGGGAGCACTGTTTATATTACATGAATGCATGGCATCACGCAACGAAAAACCAAAGACATACTTCAAGAGTTAAGAGCATTGCACTAATAAAAAGTTGCTGCTGCTACTATACTTTGTACGTTTCTGATGTTGATTGCTTCCACTCCACCGTATAAAGAAATGCCATTCTTGGGATAGAGATGCTCATCTTCATCTTCGTTTACAACACGTTTTGTTTGCATACCTGAGCAGCAACGAAGAAGAAACGGACCCGACAAGCCAGCTAGTGTGAACCAAACGCAATTACGACCATTCTGTGTGGATTCAGGTTCAGGGCTGTTTTCGTTGCTTCCCATTCGCCAGATAGATTTGTGTCCGCTAAAAGGATATTTCAAACTAAAGCTGTTATTTCGTAGACACTAGGCCAAAACCAGACGACAACAATGAGGATGACATAAAGTTAATAGAAGTGTAGGAGTAACAAGTAACAACAGCAGTACAGTACTTCATGGTTTTTGTATGAAACCGGCGATGGGGACAAACGATTTTTTTTGCATTGAACAATTAAATGACGAGTCTGTAATTAAATTTTGATTGTATACGACTGAGTAAGATATAACATTAGCTTTTGAAATTAAACCGATCAAGGCAATTCCAGTTTACTGGCTAGTTTGAAATTATTTAATATCAAGAAAAGGTTTATATTGGAACGGGCAAGGGATATCTGCAATTGTAGTGCTGACTGTTGACAGTGTCAAGCATGGCGCTCGTTTGTGCAAGTAAGTGAAATTTCTTTATGTTCTATAAAATGTTACGCGGTCTTGAATCATGAAATCATGGAATATTCTTAGTTGATGAAACCTTTATTGTGTTGTATGTTAACTTTTAGTATCGAACGAAGTACCAGAGGTGCCGGTGATTTCTCCCGTGTCGGGTTCAATTTTTGAAAAGAGACTAATTGAAAAGTTCATTCATGAGAATGGGAATAATGACCCTATAAACGGGGAACCTTTGACCTTGGAACAACTGATCGAGGTGAAATCGGCTCCATTCGTAAAAGCGAAACCGCCAACGCATACAAGCATTCCTGGTATTTTAAAATCGCTGCAGGATGAATGGGATTCTACTATGCTGTACAGGTAATATTAACGACGGTTATTGTTTTGTCATTGCGCCCCGAGAGAAGCGAACAAAGAGCAAAGCATTGAATATCATCACAAAAAACACAATCTATTTTTTGTGTGTTGCATGCCTGCCTGCCCATCACTTGAGAATGTTGCGAATGCACGTTGCAGAAAACCGATTGCATGGATAGCAAAAATAAAATTATATTATAAGTTATACCTGATTATAAATAAAAAACGTGCGCTGATTCTGAATATCTAATTAGTTTTGTGATTGCTTTCGGACTAGTTAGTACCTACATTTAACCGTAAGTTTCCCCCTTTACTTAATGGTAATCACTGCTCATGAATGTAGTATCTGTACCGTAACTATATTATATCCACATCAATGGTTCTTATATTTTTTGAAAGCTTTTGAATTTTTGAATATTATTCAGGTATAACAGTACAACGGTCAATTTTCAAAACCGAGCAATCAGTTTTCAGATAAATGAGATATGAATATATGAATGGAGGAAAGTAATATTTTCTGAATGGTATACATATATAGTCAATTTTATTGATTTTTCTGCAATAGTTTTACTTTGAAGCAACAACTTCAAACGGCGCGACAAGAATTATCTCACGCATTATACCAGCATGATGCTGCATGTCGTGTTATCGCTCGTTTAACAAAAGAAGTTACTGCGGCTCGTGAAGCATTGGCAACTTTGAAACCACAACAAACTGTTTCTGCAACAAATCCCGGGGCGCCGGTCCTTTCTCAAGAGCAAGTACCAACGCTTATGATGGAAGTTGTAGGAGTTACCCAAGAGATTCATCAAAAGCTCCAGGATACTGCTGGAGTTCTTACTCAGGAGAGAAAGCGAAAGGCTAAGAATGTACCACCTAACCTGGCTAATTTAGATGATATCAAAGGCTACACAGTCACAGCATCTCACACAGTAAGATAATGAAACAAACGCCCTTTTAAAATGCTATTTTAAAGTATTATTACTAAAAAAGTTTGACTTTCAAATATTTTAGGGGTTGCACAGTGCTAGCTCACCAGGTATTTTGTGTCTGGATTTATGCAATGAAACATTAGTCACTGGTGGAAACGATAAGTGTGTAACAGTGTTTAACAAAACAACTGAGCAAATTGTTGCATCATTGAAGGGTCATTCGAAAAAAGTAATGCAGGTTGCGGCTCATCCGGTTGAACAAATTGTGATGAGTGGATCTATGGATACTACTGCTCGAGTATGGCATGTTCCTACATCTCAATGTCTCCAAGTTATTCGGGCTCATGAAAGTACAATCACAGGCTTATCGTTGCATGCTACTGGAGACTATCTTCTTCTCTCGTCAATGGATCAATACTGGTCGTTTGTAGATTTAAGGACAGGAGCAATTTACGCTAAAGTATTAGGAGATGAAGAACATGCGCTTTCATCTGCGAAATTCCATCCTGACGGTTTAATTTTTGCTACTGGAACTATGTCAGCTGATATCAAAATTTGGGATTTGAAGGATCAGCAAAACGTTGCTACATTTACTGGACATCAAGGTCCTGTTACAGCAATCGCGTTTTCAGAAAATGGCTATTACTTAGCAACTGCTGCAGAAGATTGTTCAGTCAAGTTGTGGGATCTACGAAAACTTAAAAACTTCAAGACTATCCAAATGGATGAGGGGTACTCCGTGAATGACGTGACATTCGACTTTAGTGGTTCCTATCTAGCTCTCTCTGGATCTGATATTCGGTAACATTGCATTGTTTACTTTAGAATTTAGTACCCTCTCATGAACAATTTTATAATGACTCACTTTTTAATTGTTTTCAGTGTTTATGGTTGCAAAACATGGAATACCATCAACATTTTCAATGCTCATAGCGCCATGGCTACGGGCATTCGTTTCGGTGCAGACGCCGAATGGCTTGCATCCACGTCAATCGATCGTAGTCTGAAAATTTACTCAGCATAAAATTTAGCAATCGCTATTTTCAAATTTATAATTATAATAATAAGTGAAACCACTTACTTTCTTTTTTATACTTGATGTTGTTAATATTGTTCCCTCGAATTTAAAAACACCTTCATAATATATATTTGTTGATTTTTATTTTTATAGTTATACTGAGATAAGGAAAGCATTTACATTGTTTACAGATTTTTATTTTATAATGATATTTATTACAAAGATGATTAATAAAGATTTATTAAAGCAAAGAAGAAATAACTGAATAGTCAAGGGTCAAACCCTTTATAAATTATTCAATTCAATTTAGTTCATTGCGACTTGCGACTTTGCAGCATCACTTCACGTACACACCTGATCTGTTAAAGTTTCAAATGTGGGCCCGGGAGTATGACGACAGTCAAAGAGCTAAGAAATCATTTTCATTGTAATTGTCATGTTTATATACACTTTCGAACGGTTCGTCATTTCAAATTTGTTTGGATGGTTGATGATCATGTGTTCAGTCAACGGTCCCAGTGTGTAACGTCAACATGTAATCAGTAAATTCATTTCTATTTCACGGCATTTCTGTTGTAAAATGGACGAGATGATAAAGTGTTGGACAAGATTTACTAACCTTACTACAAACTAAGAGAACCTACACGTCCAAGAAAATATGACACAAGTCACAAGAACTTGGTAGGTTCATGATTCATATGTGGTTGGCAGTTTTGTAAAAGTAAATGGTTAGTTTAAAATTCTCGTTAAATACTGTAAATAATTACGAAAGCAAAACGATAAACATCGGTAACAGTGCATACATTAGACATAGAATCATTAGTATCGAAAGTTTTTCATTAATCTTAATATATTTTATCTTCATTTCAAACTAAATATACTTCAGAACATCTTTGACAAATATTATACTGAATAGTTTCGACTCGTAATCGTATGGCACTACGTAGACAATGCTTTCATCCGATGATTCTTCATAGCACATCACACATTAATGAAACGGGTTTGAACTCGAACTTCATTCATGCCGGCGTGTTTTCTACTCAATAATTTATTCCTATTTCATATTCCTAGCAGCAAAGATGTTATGCAAGTTTGTGAAAGAAATATCATCTGCATCCGGGAATCAAAATGTGTCTGCAAGTTTTCCCCAAACTAAAATCAAACCAATCAAGAGTAGTACCATTTACCTAATAAGCCAAGGAGAAAGAGAAAGAAGAGAGAAAAAGAAAACAAGAGAAAAACGCGGAGTTGTTTTTTCTCCTGAAATAGTTTTCACCTCCACCACTTCCTGACTACTACTGCACGCTGCGCTTCTGCTCTTTACTTTGCTTCTTTGTGACCGCTGCAGCTGCTGGCAGCTACCCTAATCACCACGGCTCCTGTCTTGCATTGCAAGATCACCATGATCATCAACACCGTTCTCCTATGATATTTATACATCTTTACCATGAGCAGCGACAGTGAAAGGACAAGGTTACCGTGTCGTGTGTACTGTTCTCTGAATGGACTTGAATGGAGTACATGTATGACTGCTTTATTTTGTGAGGAGGGTTGCTCGATTTACTCTCGCCATTGCTTTTATTTGGCATTCAGGACGATGCACACAACAACACATTAAAACTTTTTATATAAAAAACCCTCTCATCTTTACAATTTTAATTTTTTTCCCATTTTCCCTTCTGGCATTGCTTTTATTGGTCTCGTATACGGTCCCGTGTTTTCTTCAGTCATTGTGTGCATTCCACACAATAATCATATCATCAGCATTTTCGTTTCATTTCCTTTCATCACGGAGCTATATCATCTGCCAACTTCTTTCTTAAATGGCAACATCGCATGTCGTTATCTTTTCCTTTTCTGCCAATCAGCCTGTGCACATTACATCCCTGCCATTAAATAGTAATTGTATAAAAATAGGCAATCAGTGAGTGACCAACAAACCAACAGCATTTGTCTTGAGATGATTATTACCTCGTAAAGAATAGCCGACATAATGGGATGAAATACCGATAAGTGGCAAAAATTAATAAGCAGTAATAATAATAGATGATTAAAACCAGTATATATGTGTACGTACATATTACTTACCTGTGCTCGTAGCAGAGTCCCAACCCAAAGCTATCTCAAAATTTTGACTTTCGTGCGACACAAACAAAGGTGACAAGTTCGTCACAATGGACAACGGATAGCAGCATCAATGGCAAATGCTTGAATGGATTGAGATTTAATAGAAATTTAAAGAAGCTTGATAAGTATTGGAAGCTTCTTGGAATCAACAACAAAGTAGAACAAAAATGTTAATTTTAAAAATGTTTGAAATTGAGCATAGTTTCATTAAAGTTGCAAATTTGAATTCGATTTATTCATAGTCGTCGAAGTCGAAAAATCCTCGCATAGCAGTTCAGAGGATTTGCTGGTGTGTCGAGATCGATCATGATCTGGATTTCCCGTTGGAGTTGGATTATTATTAACTTGACTAACGTGACGTTTCTCCAACTAAGAAGTGTCAGTGTTGGTGATTTAGTGAATAAGAGGACATTGGGTTTTCGAAAATTTACCCATTACAGATACTAACATACAATTCCATCACGTCACAATCAATTTAATTATCTTACTTTGGTGATCTCTGAAAATCATCAAAGAGGATTCAGTACATAGGCTTAATTTGCCATGAGACTTTTGAAACCTTCATGGTTGCATCATGATGGGAATCCGATTTTTTCCATTGACATTCACCCCGATGACACCAGAGTTGTTACAGGAGGTCAAGGTTGGTTAATACATTACCTTCGATTCATAAAATTTTAATAATTTAATATTGGATGTAACTTTGAACTCGTTAATTTTATTAATCAATGTACATTAAACAGGGAATGACTCTGTTGGGCGAGTTGTCATCTGGAATATGCAACCAATATTGTCAAAGGAGGAAGATCTCGCTGTCCCGAAGTTACTATGCCAATTAGATCATCACAATGGTACGAATGAATAATAGCAACTTTAATGCGTTGAATTTGTTTAAATGATAGTCTGCAGCCATTGATTTTTTATATAATTTAAACAGCATGTGTAAATTGTGTCCGATGGAGCAACTCTGGAAAATATCTGTGTTCGGGTGGAGACGACCGTGTCATTATAATTTGGAAATTGGTGTCAAGATACTCAGGGACTTTGAATAGTTCCGCGTCTACAATTCAGAATAGTGCATTCGGAAAAACCAATTTAGAGCAATGGAAAACATCGTCTATGTTGAGAAGCCATACCGGTGACATTTTAGATTTAGCATGGTCGCCCGGAGACAGATACCTCGCATCCGCGTCTGTAGACAACACTGTGATTGTATGGGATGCACAAAACTTTCCACATATTATCACCACCATCAAAGGGCATAACAGCTTGGTAAAAGGTGTTACTTGGGATCCTGTTGGGAAATATTTGGCAAGCCAATCAGATGACAAAACGCTTAAAATATGGA
Source organism: Entomobrya corticalis (assembly GCA_034694325.1). Classification (NCBI taxonomy): domain Eukaryota; kingdom Metazoa; phylum Arthropoda; class Collembola; order Entomobryomorpha; family Entomobryidae; genus Entomobrya; species Entomobrya corticalis. Next base: position 9,821 of record JAQFYG010000672.1, on the reverse strand, counting down.
GAGTGTCGGATTGGGAGATGGAACACTGTCTTCAGGATCCGTTTGCGGAGGCAATAATAATAATAATCGATTTCTTTTTTAATCTTGCTGAAACTTAAAATGTGAATAGAACGTTTTATGTATTAGTGTGGAGGAACAACGCACGTATTGAGATTAGACTGGTCGCCGGACGGCTTATACCTCGTTTCAGCGCACGCCATGAATGGCGGTGGCCCAACTGCGCAAATTGTTGAACGAACTGAATGGAAAACAGATAAGGATTTTGTAGGCCATAGGAAAGCTGTTGTTTGCGTGGTATATATTGACAGTCATTATGTGCAACATTTAAGCAAAATTAAAATTCATAAAAGATTGTCTCCGTATTTATAATTATCATTTTGTGACCCTAGAAATTCAACGGCAATATTATGCAGGGTGACAACAGTAGAATGAAGCATTGTTGTGTTGCCCTCGGCTCACGGGATCGATCAGTGTCAATTTGGTCAACGGCACTGAAAAGACCTTTGGTTGTGATTAAAGACTTATTCACCAATTCTGTTATGGATCTATCGTGGTCAACTTGTGGCACCGTGATGATGGCATGCTCATGGGATGGTTCTGTTTCCGTAGCTCAGTTTTCATGGAAAGAAATTGGAAAACCTTTGACGATCGAAGAAAAGGTGAAAGAAAGCGTGAATTGATCTGCAGATACTAGTGCAGCTGCGATTTGTGAGACAATTTTAATAATTTAGCAATTCTTTTAGGCAAATTTTTACCATAAGATGTACGGCAAAAGCGTCGCATCCACAGACAATTGTGATATTATCCAAAACCTGGAAGTGTTCTTAGCTAAAAGTAACGCTGTTGCCGCTCCGTCCTCCAACAATACGGAAAATAATTTAACGGAAGCTCAGCAACAAAAACCGCCTCCATCGCCTGTGATTAAGGGTCCAACGGATAAACAAATCGAAACAAGGACCGCTGATGGGCGGCGTCGGATTACTCCAAAGTTTTTACTCCCGCCAACGGATGGGGAGCAACCTATTGTCCCTAAAAGGTAAAAGACATACATGGAAATTTTTTTAGATCTGCATATTTTGGCGATAAGAAATTATGGATCTGATGTAGCTATTATGTTTATGTATGTAATGCAAGAATCTTCACGTTAGCAAATTAGTCGCTATAAGTTAATCCTTGACATTATTGTTATTCATCCATGTCACATGTCTATTGACGGCTGCATTCAATGTCATTGTCATCACATCCTCAAGTACAGTACAGTAATCATTAATGTAGGGCAAGTATAATAGGGTATTAAACAATCTCCTAGACTAATATACAACATAGGGGCAATAGCCTGTAAAGCAGCGTATAGACATTGCACACTTATTTATGGTCATTTACTAATATTGTATTTTCTGCTAATTTCATATCGTATCAATGAACTATGAACTAACCAATATAATATGCTTCAAGCGTATTCTTATGAAGATGGCTTAGGTTTAGGTTGTCTCTAGTGGAGGTCTGGCTGCACTACGCATTCTTTTCAATTTTTATTAGCTACTAGCTTACATTGCAAACACTTGGCTACATCGCATATTGAATCTTAATCCAGTTTTTTAACTCCGCCTTTTCTACTGACTCCATTTCTTTCTACATTCTACGGCATTCTCTGTTATATAATATGTTGAGTTGAATACTATCATGTTACCATTATGATACTACTGAGGGACGCAGCTGGGTATGCTTCTATGTTGGTGTCTTGGCGGGTTGATACCGCTAATACTGGCTTCAGCTTTTGCTGCCAGAGTCCCACTATGTTATTGTAGATATTGTAGAGGTTGTCAGTCCGAACAGGGACAGAAACAGGAGTTACGCTTTTATAATGTAATCTTCAATGATAATCCTCATTGGAGGAGTCAAATAGTCAGTCACTGCCACTTGCTCAAGTACACGTAGTTTTTAAAATTGTATATTTAATTAAATTATTTAATCAATATTGAATATCTTTTCTAACTTTGATATTTAATAATCAATTCCAAATCTTATGATCGCTATGGAATCACAATCACGCAATTCGGAATTGGAATCAGAGTGATGTCAAATCAAAATGTGATAATAAGAGAAGAAAGAAATATAAAAAATGGCTCGAGTATTGGAGTTTAGAACGTTAGTTTTGGGCAATGTAACGAATCAGCGGGCAGATGTATTGATTATAGAAAACGAAGAGGGAAATAGCTGTAATAACAAAAAAAGTGATATTGTTAACAACGCTCCAAGAAAGGGAAAGGGAAAAACCGGGTGTATGGAAAGGTTGTTATGAACAAAGAAAAGCATTTTGAAGCTGGATTTGGTCACATATGTCTAAAGATTTTGTATTGAATTTTTTCCCTTAGCGGACAAGCCATCTTTATGCAAGTGAAATGTAAAGAAGACGTTGTGTCAAACAGTCAAACATCGGCTCAAGACTGGCGTAAGAGTATGGTCTCCAGTATAGAAAATGTGAAAGCGTTTGCAGATCCTGCACCAGGTAACAATAGTAAGGTTGACATTGATGTAGTTGGGAAAGCGGAGGAGAACGTGTTGACAACGAATGGCACTAGTGTAAATAATGAAATTAGTGACAGTGATCAGAACAGTAATAACAAAAGTGGCGTTTCTGAGCAAACCACGAATGGAACAGAACCAATGGATGTGGACCCAGCAAAAGAAGAAGTTAAAAAGGATACATCTTCAAAATTAGTGAATGGTAACGGAGTGGTGCACGTGGGTTCTGCCGGTGAAAGTGGAGATGATAGCAGAACAAAGACTGATGACGGTGGTTCTAAAGAAGGATTGGTAAATGGGGGGATTGAAAGTGACAAAGAAGGGAAAGCTGGAGTGGAGATGGAGACGAACAGTGAAGTAAAGAGTGGTGATGATAATGTGGTAGTAAACGGCAATTTGGGGGAAAATGATACTAGCACAACTAAAGCAAACAAAGATAGTAAATCTGAAAAAGAGAAGATTGCTACTGAAGGAAATATTGATGTCGCAATAACTTCCGCTGCGCCTCCACCAGTTCCGGTACCCTCACCAACAATTAAAAAAGATGCTCTTCCTAGCACTGCTCCTTCTGGAAGTGGACAGGTCTCTCTAATAGCTGTTCGGAAAAAGGTCAAGCATGCACCAGAAGATATTTCAAAGGGAACGAAGAAAGTGAAATTAACAACTCCTGGTGCGCCTTCGTCTTCAGCAGAATCGGATGGTCCAAAACTTTCCCATTTGCAAGGAACTGGATCTTCTCCAATGGTTTCTGGAAGTTCCATGGTACTTGCACCTCCACAACGAAGTGGTATTTCCAGCACATCTCCATCAAGAATAGAATCTTCCAAAACCCATCATCCTCATCATCGTCTTCCACCAATGAAAGCAGAAGCAGTTTTGCATTTGCAAGTGAATCCGCGGCCGGAATGCAGCTACGCATTGCAAGTAACCAATCATTGCAAGCGGCCTGATGGAGTTTGTCACCAACTTGTCTGCTCTCATTCAACTTCTTCCCTCAATGGCTTGGAGTGGACAATGTGCACAGACGCTCCAATTTGTGGACTAGCGGGAGACATGCATCGAATTGTAATTGTGTGTGAAAACGCTACCGCACATGTGCTAGATATAAAGGGTCGCTACGCCTTTCCCCCAATCATGTTATCAGGGCTTCCAAGCAAGACACTTCTAAATGGACCGTTCCTTGTCATTGTAACATCAAAAGCTGTTATACATGTGTGGAATATTCATTCAAAGAGCGTTGTTCTGAAATCTGAATCACTGTTGCCTTTGCTTACACAGCACGACTCGGAGAAAGGTAAACCATTTCATTTTATTATTTATAGATGAGTTGAATATCAATCCATTTTTATTGAATTGTGGATTTTTCAACTGTCGGTTTTTATAGATCGTGCGTTGGACATTTCTCGGATCCAAGTGGCCAATGGTGGCCTTCCAATTGTTGTACTTAATACCGGAAGAACGTTCATGTACAGTGCCGAGCTTACCGCATGGTATGTGATATATTTCTACTCGAATCTTATGTAACAAAATTTGGACAAGCTTACTGGAAACTTGAATAAATTGATTTCATTTGGTTTCGTAAGGTTTCTTCTGTCTGATCCACGTGGGCTTGTGTCTTCTCCATTGGTGTCTGGTGCATACGACAAGTCGCTTTCCAGCCGAATGATGTTATTCTCCGGGGATGGAAGACTTAGAAATAAACCTGAGCCAGCAATTGTATCTCATATTAAGCTGAAATTAGCCACAAGTACAGAAATGAAGGAACCGGATTCAATTAAACAATGGTTAATAGCGCTGGCTAAATCACTTGCTACTCATGGATTGGAAAAGGAATTGCATCAGCTATGCGAAGATCTCTTAGGACCCACTCATTCTGCGGCGAGATTTACTACGAAGTGGGTCCCAACAATAATTGTAAGTAATCAGTTACAAACCATTAACAAATTGTTTAATCGAGTCATAAAATGTTCGTAATCAAAAGTAATATACCTTAATTATATCCGTATTGTGAATTCACAGGGTGTCATAGACAAGAGAAAGCTCCTGCGACAAATATTAACTCTCCTTTTAGAAGATTTAAAGTACCAGGACTTATACAGTGAATTCGACGAAATGCTGAGAGAACTGGAGAGTCATAATGACAATGAAATGTCAAGTAGTGCACAACCGTCAATAAACTCGAACACCACAGCATCCTGATTGCGGAAATATGTTTTATTTAAACATAGACAATATATTTTTTGTCCACCTCTCATCAATGAACTATAAGAAGAGTTGAAATGAGAAGGGAAAGCAGTTCAAATTGTGATATTAGGTTAGTAGTTAGTAAGAAATACTTAAATAAGTAGATAATATTAATTTGATTTGTAAAATTTTAATTTAATTCCGACTAATTTTCATCTCGTTAGCTATTTGTAGATAATTTTTGTCATGGGGCTACTTTTCATTCATCGTATATAGATAACATTACAATAGAAATATGATTGATACGATACCGTAATATGACTTGAAATCAATGTCGTTATATGCAAACTAATACTGAAGTCACCATCTTAAAAATGTTCTCAATTCTTAGTAATTTAATCATATGTAATATTTATCTCAGGAAGTGATATGGTTCATTTTTTAGATTGGGTACTAAGCAGTATCACTATTTATTTTCCTTGGTTAAAAACAACGTATCTCAACAATTTAATACTACATTTTGATATGTAATCATTTAAATTGCTAATTTCTCACTAATCTAAGTAGACTTGTACAAAATTTTTGAAAGGAACGAGCAGAAAATCGATGGAAAGGCTCACCTTTGCAATAATGTTTTCTCACTGAAATATACTATAGTTATATTTTTATTGGAATTATTTGAGGAAGGAGCTATCGAAGTTATAATTGGATGAGAATGAAAAATTGCTAATGTGAGGAACTATAACTTCCATATTATATGGTCAGTTATTGTTATACTGACTTGGAGAGTATATATAATATAAATGGTATTGTAACTCTAAGAAACTAGTAGTATATTACTGAATTCTGCCAAAATCTATTTAACAAACAACCATTTAATACTGTCGTTTGATAAAGCTCCCTTGGAAAACATTTTAGTTGAATCACAAAAGAGTAACATTTCGGACATCAAAATATTGATATTATTTTAAAGTCAAACCATAGAAAACAAAGCAAAATTCGCTCATCGGTCGTTAATTCGCGTGTTTAAACAATATTCGCTTCAAGAAAAAGCAAATGAAAGTGAAATCGGAAAATAAATATTCTGAAAATTCTAATTTTTAAATGATAGTTTTGCTTGTGTACAGTGTTTTTTAAAATCTCAGTCAAATTGAAATTTTTGGATCTTTTTAATCTCAATATCAAATGGAATAGTGCTGCATGTCTACAGTCTACATCTGCTTACATAAAGTAACGACGTTTCATAGATTATAGATTTTTCAGAAGACCAAGTATCATAATTAATAATAATACCGAACTCAATCGATTCTTTCCACACACTTAAGCATGGGACCTATGAAAAGAGATGAAGCGCATAAAACTTTTGATCATTTTTCGAGTGCACAAATTTTTCACTTGGACTTCTAGCCTATCTAGGCATTGTCGAGTAAAGAGTTTCGAATGGAGAGCAATGCCATTATATGGGCTTGGACATTGGACATCTTAAGTGTATGCACGTTGGTAGTCTGTTGGATCTCGCAATAATCGCAATCTCAGCATCTGTCTGTTTTTTTCCATATTATTTGATGAAAGGGAAAAATACAAATAAAATAAACAAATACCTACTTGTCTGATGTAGCATCCGATCCTCTCTTCTGCAAAAGCCACTCATTTATCATATCATATCCAGCATCATTATATTGTTGACTTTTGTGTTTTTGTTGTCCTTCACCCTTTCATCTCTTAAAATTTCCATTTTCAACTGCCCACAACAACAAAAAACAAAAAGTAGGATGCAATCTGACACATCATGACAGTCTGTCTCAAATTTGAACCTCTTCTTCCTTTTTTAACTAAACTGAATAAGTAATAGTATGATATTAATGAAACATGAGGTCGGGAAAAAAATCAGAGACAAGCAAGCGGAACAGCAAAGCAACAAACAAACTTGCTCTTGCTACTTACTACACACTTACCAATTTACCATTACTTGTCAGTGGAAAGTGGACAACCACACTATTCACTTTTTACTGCTGTCTTGCGTATCATATCATTCATATCATATCGTCCAACAAAATCCCTACCTTTTAGTCCATGATATCAAATATTTTCCTGCGGATGATGAATAATGATGCACAGAGTCTACATAAAGAGATTGTGGATGTGCTGCTGTGTAGTTAAGTTTGCAGCAGCATGTTTTTTGTATTGCAAATATTGCAATTGCAGTTAGTTTAGTAGGGTGGTAGTGGGTGATGAGATGATGATGCGGATGCATGAATGGATTTTTACACAAACAATTCAGCCACAGCTGAAAATTATAATATGCATAATATTACACAATAAAATACGAATACTGTATAAGAGTTCAATTAAATACATAGCTGAAAAATCTTCAAATTTGATGACTATTTCGGTATTGTTTTGATATTTCTCCGCTTCCGTCATGTTCATCAGAATGAGAAATAACCAAATACCTTATGAGCAGGGTGCACAAAACATTGTCGCACATTACCCCAGACCAGAGATAAAGCTAAATAATGTTCATAAAGATCTCCATGAACCAAAAACCCTTTGTTGCACCTCACCCCCACTGAAAGCTAAAGATGAAACTATTGAAAGGGTTGTTTGTTGTGGACGGGCTCACGGACAAACGGACCTAATTCAATAGTAACCGACTGACGCAGACAGCAACCTAAACCTACTTTAAAAAAAGATAATGCATTCCCTTGCATAGGTTATTGGAACGGCATAAGAATCGGGTAGGTAGGTACACACGCAGAGACTCCATCCAGCCATTCACCAACTACAACTTCTACTGCCACTAATACAATTACTACATTATTGCCTACAACAAAAACAAAAACAATCTCCGCTTTTCCAATCTACAGCAGAAGAAGCAGCAGCAGCAGCGCTCCACTATATTTTTGGTGCCTTTTGTGGTCCAAAAATTAAAACAGGGAGCAGTAGCGCTAAACGATAGTGATGTTGATAAACAAGTCTGTAGATTTTAAATAACTTTGTATTTATAAGTGTATATATTTATGTTCCTGTTGTCCTTTTAAACATAATTTAATTTTTTTACATTTAATTGGCTTATCTGTATCATATTTTGCCATTTACGTTTACCGTATGTTTGATTTTGATTCGATGTTTTGAGTTGCCAAGTTGTGTATTTTTTGTTGAAATGTTTGTGTGAAGCCAATATGAAATAACGTTCAAGTTAAAAGAAAAGACAGTTTGGCAAGAATGCGTTTTCTGCTTTTGATTTGCATTTATGGGAGTTCATTACGGGTTTACCATTTTTTGCAACTTTGTTTAAAGTTTTAAGAATAAATTGAGAGAGCGAATACGGCGTTTGTACAAAATTATTATGATACAATGACTGTTTGGAGCTTGATGAATGGGAAATAGGATCTTGCTCGCAAAATCAATCGTCATGTCCTTCTTTATCTTTAAATGTTGAATAAATAAGTCAAGGACCGTAATTTTACATGATAGCAACCACGTGCTCAAAGATTGAAGAACGAGAGGCAACAGTTTTGGATTTATTTAAATCGTTAGTTTGTTTGTATTAGCAACGGCGTGTATTGTTCATAACTTTGTTCGATAACAGGCATTTATTGTTTGGCCGCTGTTGGCAAGATTGCCCCTTAGTTTGTTCGTTAGACAAGAATACTCACTCAGCATTTGTGTGCTTTTAGCGCTCTAGTTACCATTAATTGTCATAAATACATATTTATTTATTGAAATAGGCAATATATCAGAATTTTTTGTATTTCGTATCCCTCCGTTCATTTTTTATTAACGATTAGCATTTTGTGCAATATGAAAAGAAGCTAAAGGGAATATCATTAAGAACGGAAAACATGAAACAAAGTTAATTCCTCTCATGGAAATATGAGATGTCTCTGTAAAACGGGTTTTATATTTATGCAATACAATTTAATTTATACTTTGCTGAAAGTTATGTTATGATATTGGATATGACTCTGACCCAGTGAAATGCGGGTATTCACATCAAAATTATATAACTTTGTTGTGTGTTTGTGGTGCCTTTTTCATGTTTTGCTCATAAGCATTAATTATGGAGTTAATGGAAGTTTGAGAAAGTAGAGCGCGTGGAGTGATATTGGATTTGTTGTAACATCCGGGACTGATGAACGAATGAAAGTTTTGTATGTGTTTTTGTAAAGCTGTTTTTAAAAAAACAAGCTTGCGAAAATTCTGTGCATGGAGTGAAATAAGTAGATTGCTTAAGACTGGAGTGATGTGAGTGAATGGCGATGCCTTGCTACAACTGTGACATAGTTAACAGCAAAAAAGGAGTATGATCTATAGAATCAAACAAGTGGATTGAATTGGATAGGAGATTGGATCTCCCTGAAAAGCATTAGTTCTAGGAATTCCCTCCTACTGTGTTGGTTTCTGTGGATGCCCGGGAGTACACAAACAAGATCCAGGACATAATATTTCTTCTTGGACTTGCCGTTATGAAACTGGAGCGTCTTTGATGGTGGAAAATTTATAATTTAAAAAAAAATTCAAAGCATGCAATATGCATATAATGTTACCTTTGTGTAATACTGTGTATTAAATGTAAAGGAATATGTATAATCAGACTACTAACAATTTCCTATTTCTATTCAACTGACTTGCACTTCACTAATACGACCTATTCTACCTATGAGCCAACCAACATTCCATGCATTTTCTTGTTTTCTTCCCCTTCATCGTAAACTTACATTACGACACGATCAATTGTTATCTTCTCGTGACTGGGAAAGGAAATAAAAACATTATTAATGGAAAATGTATGCTTTTTCTCCGTCTTTCTCTCTCTTCATTGTCGAGTGAGATATTGCGTCGCAAAAAGTTTCGGAATATCAACTGCCTGTGTTATAAATTGTAATGCTATATCATGACATATGTTGCTGAAAGGGACAATAGGATATAAATGATCGTCCTACTAACTAATGATGATGACGATCATTTCCTCTTGATCATACTTGATGCTTCCTCTGTATGAGGAGGTGGTGGTAAAAAGAAATAGAGAATAAGGAATATCTGTCTGTATGTGTGGGCGGAAGCAAGCGACTGGATAATTCGGCCGGATTCGGATTTCGAAACGAAAA
>JAQFYG010000671.1:0-26145 GCA_034694325.1 Entomobrya corticalis | reverse complement strand
CGTATGCCTGATAACTCCCGGTAAGGGGCAGGGTTATCTTAGGTTACACTTCAACGTATATCAAGTGACACATCAATAGAACGGGTATCCGTCGGAGAACAACATTCTATTCATACTCAGGGATGTATTTATGAATATCGGCGGGGCAAATCTAGTATATATATATAATGTCTTAATTTCGTTTCGGTGAAAAACATTAAATGCTTACAGTTGCGTAGATTACCAAAATGTTTTAATACCACTTGTCCATTGTTCTGTCTGTCATTTCGTGTCTTTTTGATTCTGATATGTATTATTCTTTTCAAACTACATTTTCACTGTCATTTCACTTGTGGCTGCGCTGGGATATGCAACATTCTTTTGAATGGTAGATTTGAGAAATCCGGTTCATACAAAATATATTTAAGAGTTCAAAGTTAACAACCCACTGCCTATGTGTAAAAACTTTTGTTCTAAACTGCTATCGAGCTAATTTGTCAACAACAAAATTTGTAGACGAATGGAATCCTCCAAATTTTTTTGAGCGGGTGTGTATAAAGAAACTTGATTATTACGTACCGACTACCCAGAGGTACTTTATGATAATGGTGATTCCGTTTTCCGTCCGGCCGTCCGCACGATAACTCGAGTACGCTTCATCCGATTTCGACGAAACTTATCATGCAGGTCCTAATGGTCAATGGGACGACACCTATTGATTTTGGGTCAAATCGGATGACCCCAAGGTGACCTCAAGTGACCTCTAGAGGTCAAATGTCTGAAATTTAGGATTTGGGGGTTATCGATGATGGGGAATTCAATGACAATGGTCTTATGACCCCAAGGTGACCTCAAATGACCTCTAGAGGTCAAATGTCTGAAACATAGGATTTGGGGGTCATCAATGATGGGGAATTGAATGACATGGTTCTCGTGCAAACTAACAATCTGAATTGAAAGTTCCAAATGTTGGTACTTTTTGACAACCTTACAAGGTATTTTTATACATAGACTCTATGTAGTTTTCAATCCGTATATCTATGTCTGCTATTCCACTGAATCGCCAATTGTTACACAGTGAATTTTAGTACTCATATACACCGTGGCAGCCGGGATATAACTGCGTAATACAAATTGCACTACGAGCCCACAAGGGAAGTTTACTATATAGTCATTTTATTTAGCACAGCAGTACACACATTATAACAGTGAAAATCGTTTCCAAATCATCATGCATGAATAAACGTAGCATTTTTCAAATACAAATAAAAATTATTTTATGTGCATCTTTTATTCTTTATACCGATTGCCTATATACGTGTTTCAGCCACACTCTTTACAAAATAAAACCCTGTAATGCACCCATTTTTACGTATAATATCATTAAACAAGCAACATCTAATGAATTGCTTCATTTATGTCGATAGTCCCTTTCATTTTACCTGAACTCAATATGGCACATTGTTTATCCCGACAATTCCAACTTGCTCTAAATCCCCCGCTGTTACACGTGGAATCATTATATAATGTTGAGTCAATACAACATATTAAATCTTGTTCTAATTCCCCTGCTGTTGCACATGGAATCTTGAGACTGTTCACATTCAATTTTCATATTATATTAACACAACGTTTGTTTTTCAAGTATTCTATTTATTTAGAAACAACAAATTCATCGGCAGCATGAGCAATTGGTCGAGAGTATAATCATTACTTAAGTTTTTTATAATATTTACCAAACGGCAACTGCCCCATAGCTAACAAGTATGTCCATAGGTAGAGAATTGTCATAAATAGCCATCCTGTTTAAAAAAAATGTTTTTACTATATTGAAAACTGATTTATTTACATTTTTTGTCAATTCGGCTGTAAACCGACAGTGCATTTGGTATTAAGCCGCTACGTCCACAGCCAAAAAACCGACAATGCATTTGGTATTACCAGCTACAGAAAGCCGTCTGTTGCTGCCAATCTTATATTACATAGCAACTGTAAACATGAACTTAAAACCGTGTGTGAAGATGATTATTGTCATTGTTACCAGTTGTTTATACCATCCACGCGTTTTCATAAAATAAATACATCCAAAATCGTAGCGAATAATTGTAAGTCCATTTCGCGAGTGTGCGTTTGGTCAGTTAGTTGAAGTTTAGTCGTCACTCGTTAGTCCTAAGTCTTTGTCTTGTAAAATCTTGAAAATACGTCGTGCGGTCATATTGGTTGTACGTTTAACCTTTATGATAATAAAAGTTAATTATTAATTAAAATTGACTGTGCTTCATTTTAACAATAACTCCTCATATCTGACATAAACTGAGCTTCAATACAGCAATATTTAGTTGGTAATTTTAATATGAAACATTTTACACGGCATCCATATCATTGTGTGATTACCTAAATACGTTAGTATACCAAACATACTACCTTCTTTTATACGCACATTCTATTTTTAGGAAACATAGCATTAAACTTTAAAAGAGCATCGACCACATGAGTGATTCGTGTTTGTGACTCGAAGGTAGACGTTATGCTGACTTGCTGACGTCAATGCGTACAAATTGAAGGTTAGCAACCAATATGCCTTGATGTTCTTGGATATTTACAATGAAAGTAATAAGAATCTTTCAGTCGGTTGTTGTTACTGCTTACACGTAGTGTAGGCATCTCAAAATGTTTTTCTTCTGAAAATAATTAGCAAGTTCTTTACAGGAACAAGTCGCGGGAAACTATAAGCTGAAATCACTTATAAACCGACGATGTAGCTGCGTACTCAAACGACTAGAGCTGTGACTTTGTATTACCCTACTCACAGCAAAAGGAGATATAGGAGCTGTGCTCCGCTAGTCTTAGTTATGGGAGCCATAACTTACACATAACGGACAAACAGAATAAAAATTTGACCGATTTCAAAAGAAACATTAATTATGTATATATTCCGTCGAACATTCGCTTACTTATATCGCCATTGTCTGGAGCAGCAAAAATTATTGATCTATAGCATTGATCTAATATACATTTACAGGCGGACTTTAACATGATATTCAATATTGAACTTTTTTTTTACCTCGTACTAATAATTTTCATTTACTATTGTGGAGACGTATATGTTAGCATGCTAAATTATTTCAATCAATTTGAAAACAACAAAACTATGTCATTACTTTGGCTTAACTTAATTTTTTGCAATTATACCGTAAATTGGTTGGTTCTTTTAGCATGAAGCCTACTCCTGCAGCATTCGCAGATGAAACGAATAATTGAAGCACATTAAATAATAAAAGTTAGAAAGGCATAAGTATTTTATTGAGATCACCTTTTTATACAAATGCTTTATCTAACATAACCTACTAGACACCAGCTAACACCTGCACTTACCAATGAACATGTTTGCAGATTCATTCTTACGGCAGCACTAAAGTCATTTCAACATTTGTTATTCATGATAACTAATCATTACATCCACCGTATCCTTTTTATAGCTACTTTCTAACATACAAATCCGTAAACCTATAAATAACACCGAGTTCTTAATTCTCCCTTATTCCCCCGTACAGCGCATGAGTACTAATAAATTTCATTTCATTACCATGCTAAACCAGGATATCAATATTTTTACATACAAACCACATTTGTGGTCATGTTTTTGATAATATATTTCATATACACGTAATCTGTAACATGGATTAAGTACAATAAATCGCCAGATTCCATTGCCATCTTGATTCCTGTGATCCATCAGCGAAGGATATGAAAAAAAACTAGAGTTAAATCAACATATATCATGAGGGTTTTTAAGAATGGGAAGTGTTTCTAGTTTAGGGTTGAAGTATAAACAATATCTTACTTGAACTGTCTGGCATTTTCAGCAACTCCTGGGCACAAAACGGATGACATTGTTGATGGAATGGGCTACTTTATTTGCGCGGACACAATGTCCATGATAACCTGCTTATTCCTTGCCCCCCTCCTGTACATAGCGACGAGGTGATTTTTGACAAATGTAGGGCAGAGCATCTGTCTGTATGCGGACTGGAAGCGCATATACTCCGGTTCAGTCATAAGTTTTCGGGGGATCGTGTTCAGAGATCAGAATCCGTAGCATGTCAGCAAACCGGGTGGGGTCCATTAGCTCATCATATTTGCAACTCCGGAAGAGCAACTCCTTCTTATAACCTACTCCGAGTATGTCGGCTAGTGAGTAAACACCGTATGTGATTTACCCGGCCAGGTCTTGCACTGCTCCTAGCTCATCGCATAACAACGACTTCAGACTATCCAGGTCACGATGCACTACACACGATCACTAGCTTATGACATTGAGAATCGCTCCAGCGTAATTACAACCAAATCGGGTTCGGCAGGCAGCTTGGTAGAGAAAGGGATACAACGCTTACATTTGAGAAGGATAATTTGAAGGATGGGATGGGGGAAGGGATTGACTAGATTCATTTGTCGGCCAACTCGAACGTTAGTTTGAATCTGCTGCGTTTAATGAGGAGATGTTGAAGGCGGGTTGATTCGATATGTCTGTGATTTTATTTAATTGGTTGTGGATAATTAACTAAACGTCGAAGCAAATTTAGAAGAAATAATAACGGAAGTCGGTGACAATGCGTAAGAAATCGACAAACCAGATTTGAACACAACGGTTAAAGAGAAAACATACGACCATGAGCGACAAACACTTATCACATCCCCACGTCCATCCTCTGTCACCAGTGAATTTAGAGTCTTGTCCCAAAGAGTTACAACAACAAGGGAGTGGTGACTCAAGCGCTTCAGCTCAACCAGTCACACCATCATCAGACGAAAACCACATGTAGGCAACAAGAGCGACCCCATAACAAACTGTGACATTTGTAGTCACAGATAGCCAACAAGGCATGCATCATCTTGAGAGTACATAACATAATTGAGATAGTATATGACTGGATTTAATGAGCAGCTAACAATCTTATATCTATTTTTTTCTCGACCTACATCTTTGCATGTTATCTGAAACTGCAAATCAAAGTTTATAAATAATACGAAAGTTTCACATTTAGATTTGAAAACAATGAAACATTTATAGAGAGAGTCGGAATTTTCTTCTCGTCAACACGATGGTCGTCCGGTGATTTTCGTACCTAGGGGGTCCACATAGAACGCAACGTTAACCTTCCAGCAGTACCAGAACAATGTTTGTAAATAACAGTAATGATTATTCAACCTTCCACTAAAAATATGTTTAAACAATCTGTGATCGATTTAATTAATGTGTTTTCTGCTTGTCCAGTACCCCATGATTCAGTTTTAACAATTTACTTTACATTTGAATTCATAGAAATTCACATCACCTTTTTGACGTGTCCGTCAACAGCAAATGGTTTTAAAGTAATAATATTAGTATTTACGAGTTTTGTAAGTGAATGTCTGTTTTTTCTATTATATAATGCATCCCAATACACTTAGGATATCAAAACTCCGCCTAATATGATTATGAGCTTTTATTCCAATGACGTTATATACTGTCTCGATGCTGCATGCCTTGTGGGGTATCCGTGACGACAAAATTTTAAGAAAATAGTTTGTTAATAATGAATCTAGCCAATCCCTTCCCCCATCCCATCCTTCAAATTATCCATCTCAAATGTAAGCTTTTGATCCCTTTCTCCACCAAATTCGCCAAACAACTCTCCGATCGATTTTTAGTCCTCGAGCGCTTCAAAATACTCGACCGAACTACCCCAAGCTGCCATATACTCCCCCGTCTCTCTACACCATACCCCTCCACCTCATCCACACTCCTTGCATGATGTTCATCAATAATCCCCACAGCCTTCCCAAACAACACGTTCATCTCCAAAACTCGGAAACTCAGTAGCCCAACGTAACCAACTACAGTGAGAGGTAGTATCTCAACGACCATATCGCTAACGCTCCGCAAAGGTGTAACTATTTTTACTGCTCTTATCATAGCGATCACAAGTGGTACGGGTACCAACCATTTGTATCGGTGCGATTCTCAATGTCATATGCTGGTGATCGGTGTAGTGCTCTTACCAAAATCGCAGTTGAGGGAAATAAGAGCGATCCTATAACACTTTTGTACAGAATTCCAAAAAAACAATTATTCACCAAAGGCTCTCATTCTCCATATACTAAAAATTCATATATTGATGTTAACGTAAATACACCTGGGTATGTGTATACACGTTAGCATTACTATATGCTAAAAATTCAACCTCCTTGTACTGTTTTAATTTTTTAAATGTTTTAATGTTACTAATTAAATTGGAAGTGCAAACTAATATGAATTGTTATTTGATAATATTTGTTCAGTCTAATAGCTAACAGGAAATAAAAGATACACTGTGCGTACATAATACTGGATCCTGTTATAAACCAAACTTCTGTCTGTGTCTCGATTGACACAGCTTTACATGTATTCGGGAATATTCCTCTGAATTAAACTGTTTTAAACAGACAAAACAAGAATACGCATTGTCCTCGTTGATAGTGGGCGGCTCCGGATCCCCGGTACTTCCATCATTGGCCACGGTTGGCACTGTCAAAAACAGATTCCAATATATTATTTCCCGTCATATTTTGATTATGATACGACTGCAATCGGTAATGGTTATGAAAATGGATATACTAACGGTGCGGCAATTGAATGGTCTGTCCATGTATCCGGGAAACGTGACAGGACATGTCCTCATTATCATGTGTGGTGTACTCACAATATATGCAAGAAGACATTGGTTGATATCTGGATTTGTGATAAAGATAACCGTGGCATGAAAGATTAACATTATTTTTGTCTGTACGATGAGTAACTACAAACTGATCTCATACGACAAATTGGTTATACTCACGTGGACGTACTGCTCATGTAGTTGGATACTCCGCTACCGGGTGGATCGTGTAGGATACCTACAAACAGCAAAATACCAATCATCGTTTATAATAAGAGAGTATGTTAAAGTATGGAAAAGACAAGCTTCGAATTTTACAAAGGAGGTTATGAAGAACATTTTAAAGCACCTATAATAGGTACTATGTATCATTAGAAACGAAACATTTGCATGTAATTTTGCATTAGAGACACAAAAAAAATAAGCAAACATGAGTGATCCTCGCCGCAAAAAACTAAAGGTTGTCCGGTCCATTTCTGTAGCAAGTCGCTTTGAATAATAATTATCATCATATCAGTGGTATTTTACTGTAAAATGAATGAATTGTATTGTAACGATCAATCAAATGACATATAACATTGTTTTGTGTTACCGAGAGCCAAACGATCGTGAGTATCCACCATTTGTTTCTGTTTCTTGGTGGGCTGTGTGGTTGTGACTTGGGATCTGTCATCTGTCTCATCAACTTATTTCAATGCCTCATCCTCGAAGCTGGAAAAGTCGTCACCAGTCATGTGTGTTAGCTGGTGCACTTGCAATCGTGCCGGGTTTTTCGTACTGTACACACACTTGGAACAGCGCTCGGAAAAAACCTGCTTGTTTTGGTCAGTAAGGCACCGATGTAAGTGTGAGGCATAATCGACTGCCGCTGGCACAGTCATTTTGCAATTATCGCAGCGTACGGGGTTGTATGGGCCAACTGCTAGTTTGCGGCGACAAACTTGTTGATGGCAAGATAGCACATGCACGAATAGTTTCCGTTCTGCTGTGACTGAATTGCAAAGGCTACAACGTATCTGGTCGTTGACATCAGGCCATGTTATATTGTGGTCTGATTGCATGTGTTCTCTAAAATGCCTCGTGCTTGTCCACATCCGTCCGCATATATCACAACTGTATTGCTTGTCCTTGATATGGACCGATATATGTTGACATAAAGCAGAAAGGGATAGGCATATGTGACCGCATAGGTAACAATCGGTTGACAAGCATGTTATATAAGTGTTTTCATGACAAGCTATGGTTTGGTATAATTGACTGCATTGTTGGCATTGCACAGGGTCAGCACAGGAGTTCTGCGTAATGTGCTGCCGCAGGAGTCCAATGCGCTTGAATATTTTGTCGCAGCTGACGCAAAACCAGTCATTGTTGAGAAGAATCAGGCTTGAGGAGGGATTATGATACACACTGGGATCCGCGGGCTTTGGATGCAAACAAGCAGTGTGTCGCTTCAGTTCGGTTTCAGAAGGAAACTGGAGTTTACATCGGATACACGTGATCCGCTGTTTACCGTGTGATGCGTCAGTTTTGCTGGACTCGTCACGTTGATATTCAGGGTCGATAAGTTGACATGGAGCACGTTGATGTTCGGCCAAGTCTAAGTAACCACTAAACTGTTGGTCACCATTATCACAAATCACAGTGATGTCACAACATCGACGTACTACATGTGCTTCTAAGTCATTTTGACTCCTAAAACGTTCATCACAGTTTGGACATTCAAATTTGCACCATATCTTGTAGTTCATAGAACGATAGACAATTTTCTTTCGTGTGCGTGGTGTTAGTACTAAAAGTAAACGATAGTTTTATGATAAGTACTTTATGTGTTCACTCACAATAATAATGACACAACTTTTTATAAGCAAAATATCCATATAGGACCACCTATGCCCCCCCCCGTTAAATATCCTCTCATAAATACAATAGCAAACAAAGGCACATTGGGCTTTGATTATAGAAGAGTTTTATTGCATTATGAAACAGGATATACTTGTAAAAATAATTAGAGATAATTACTTTTGGGCCTCTGGTTGTGGCAGTCTCTTTTCAAATGTGTACGAAGTAGTGCTCGCTGTTTGAAATGGATTTTACATACTGCACATTTGAGTGGATTGTAAACTGTACATTGTGCCTTATGTATGTCTGCATCTTGTAACATGTCGTACACAGCATCACATATGATACATTGCCAAGGATTCGGTTCCTTTTTGATGTGTTCCGCCGTTAAATGTGCTATCTGGTGTACGTCAAACAGCTGTGAATCGGTTGTATTGAAGGAGCACTTGACGCACCACGCAATATTCGATTGTCCAGATTGAGCAGGAATGAGACAATGTTCGGAATGTACATGGACTGTGTATTGGGTAGCAAACTGGAGGGTTGTTTTGCAGGTAGTGCACGTCACTGGATCAATAGGGCTAATGTATAGATTTCCGTGACATAACTTTTGGTGACAATCAGTTACATGACGAATAAAATTATTTGTGACTAGTAAGTTGGTGCACAGGTCGCATCTAGCAGAACGGGCAAATTCCGCCATTGTTGATGCAACTAGACGATTTACTTCTAATTAGAGAAAACTATTGTTATTTTTATTGTTCTTACCAACAACACCCCTACCTGGATTTCAAGCTGGTTGAACTATTGCTGTCTAATAACTAATAAGCTGTTTGTTAAAACTAATTTTCAGTGATTTGAGCAGATTAATGCTCGCATCGTTCGCATATAAATGTGCCAGTATAATATGTGTATCTTGAAAACAACGTAACGGTAACTGTGGTGAGTATAGTAATGATTAAACGACTGGACGCACACTATCAAATCGTGCTTCGCGACCATGGGCTGGGTGGATGTCTGGGTGAGACAGCTATTATTCTCAAGCAAAACGTCGTACATATGGGAAGACTTTCAATTGACAATACAACTCAATGTTATTCTATAATTATAAGATTGGTAATTTAAGCTTGCCGCGCGGTCACGGCTTGATGAGAATGGTTGACGCAATGTAATCAAGTCTATTTTTTACTTTTTGTCTCTACATACCCCCTTTGCCCTGTACATCCCTTTTTCTATGTAGTATTGACACTTTAAAAACTTTTAATTATTTTTAACGATTTACCACTGCGATTTTGTCTTGGGACGCGCACTTTATTTCTGGAAAAATAATGGTTTTCTATCTTTAATTGAAACATTTTGTAAGTCACACCAATAGACGTTTTGTGACTGTGCTCGATGCTTTGTACTGCAGAGTAAGTACTCACCGATTTCATACAAACTATGCATACAGTGCATGGCTCATTGGGGAAATCTACTATCGGTAATAAGGTAGCAGGGGTCATCCTTCGTCACGTACGTAACAATGGGTTAGAATGGATCAATTCAAGTAATTTATGTAATAACGGGCTGGAATGGATCAATTTAATGAAATTACGTAGTGATGGGTTAGAATGGATCAATTCAAGTAAACTACGTAATAACGGGCTGGAATGGATTAATTCAAGTAATTTACGAAGTAATGGGTTAGCAAATAAATTGTGAGATCGCGGGGCATAAACCGCAACATGAGAGATCTGTTATCTTCGCGAATACTGTAGCATGTGTCAAGGAATATATCGTTTAAACGGGTATCAGTAGCAAAATCAATCTAATTTTGAAGGCCTATGTGTAACGGGGCGGGTAGGCACTAGTATGCTATAAGCATAATGGCTCAATTTAAATTATATTAAGCCGCTGTGCTGTTGATCTTCGTATAATATATCCAAAAATGCAAAAAGGAAACATTACACAAACCATGACGCACTGGGGGGAGACTCTTTATTGTCACTGTCACACATTTGTGATTGCTAAACACACAGTAATTTACATTAACGAGAATTTTTTACAATAGGATATTGAAAATAATGGTATATTGATTGATTACAATATTGAAAATTTTAACTTATGAAAAAACAGAATATAAATGGTTGTTGAGATTTCTACATGATCCTTTGACTGCAGCGATGATAATTTTTTTCGTAAAAACTAGTATGGAAATTGAAATGTTTCAAAAGTATCTTCACTTCGTCTGACAAGGTTCCTCGAGCTCCTATTAATACACCAATAACTATAATATTGCATAATATATTTAGTTAGAAGCGTATGCACAATCATACTTACCTTAAATGACTGTTAGGACGACATGGATGATTTGTGCGCACTTGGTCATCCATGTATTGCTATTTCTCTTGAGTAGGATCGCTGCAACAGATAATTAATGATTATGATTGGACGTGATCGTTGCTCCAGCATTCACTACACTACTCCAGCTTAAACTAGTAGAGATAATATTTAACATCGTACACGCTGCATCCATCTATAATTTGTATTGTATTGGGTATTTGTATTCGGTGTCAATATGCCAAGTCGTTTTTGAGTTATCGTGCAGCACTCCACACACACACACACACACACACACGCACGCATATACACCGACTGGATCGTCATCGCATTGAATATATAATATACGTATTCTACGTATCCGATATTTAAAAAACGGGGACCACCTCTTGAATTCTTAACATAAAATATCAGCTTTTCAGTAGACTAAATATCATTTTGTTAGCTGTCTTACAATATATAACGTTACTAGTTGGTTTTGGTAGAGTTGCTTCTAGATCTACGCGAGACGAGCAGTGGAGAACAGGGAACTCGCGTATTTCGTATGTGTATTGCTAGCTATGTACTATAGGCTAGTCGCGTTTGTGTGTGTATACATAACGTATTAAACCAGTCAATCGGTTTTTTACCGCTAAGCAGTGAGAACGCTCCCTAAATATGTGCTTCCGTTCACTCCGCCAGCCTTGGACGGCCAACGAGTGTAGTTTTGCTTGCTCCGAAATGTATTGTGTAGTGTTAAATTAAAGTTTACAGCTCAGCTGTATATAGATGGAATGTTTTATGAAAGTGGTGGCCGTAAATAAATCGAAAGTAGAAGCTTTTGTTAAGTTTTTTTGGTAGAAACTTTCCTTTTGAAAGAAAATCATCTTATTGTGGTACCAATTTAGCGTTAATCGGTTGAGTAGGTGTAGAATTATCGTGTCCACAAACAAACTGGCCCACCAACAAGCTGCCGATATTCATAACTATCCAGTTACGTTTAACCTGCAACATATATACAATGACAATAACTACTCAATTGTCCTTACAAATATTAATCTAAACTATTGGTGCCTATTGTAATCTCGCCCAAGTTCACTTAACGTAAATATCTAGGTTACTATGGATAGTTTACTTCACTTTGGATACTTTTTGGGTTTTCAGTAAAAATGACCAACGTTGTAACTATTGTGCTATCTTCGATAACCTGAGTATTATTGTCCTTGCTGTTACCTCTACTACTCATAATCCATAAAAGTATTTCACATAAATAGAACGAACTCCATACCAATTTTTAAAAGAATCGGTTAATATGTAGGGACAACCAACGTAAGTAAAAGGTGTTTTGCATGGAAACAATTTAAGAGGTAGCCCATAAACTCAATCTGGGGAAGAACTTCCAGTAAATGTTCGCTTATTAATAATTTAACCATATTTCGAAATTCTCGCTGCATCTTGACCGTAATTTTGTAATGGACAAGTCAAGATGAATCTTTTTGCTCTCGGATGATAAAAATCATGCAACCTCACCAAACTATGTGACTATAGGAATGCATACATTTAAATGCACATGCTCTTACTACGAATTTAAAGTGTACCTAACAAATGCGCGCCTGCTTTAAATATCGAAACTTATCAAATAGTTCCCAGCTGCATTTTTTCCAATTTGATGCAATTGATGCATTACAATAATCTTTAAATATTATAATCATATTTGATTTTGAAAAAGCAGCTGGGAACTCTTTGATAAGTTTACTAGAAGTTCTTCCCCAGGTTGAGTTTATAAACTACCTCTTAAATTGTTTCCATGCAAAACACATTATACTTACGTTGGGGACAACGTACGCACATCATAGTTTGTATCGTAAAACCAAGGACAATGATACTCAGGTTTTCGACAAAGGCACAGGAAATACTACTTCTGCCATTTTTACTGGAAAAAAATAAAAGGTATTGAAGTGAAGTAAACTATCCCAGTATCCTAGATATTTGCGTTAAGTGAACTTATCTCGCCTGTTTTTGTCAGCCCCTGTAACATCTTTGTTTACATAAACTTATTGATACGTGTCCTCTCCAATCTGCAAAGGTTTAAACTGTGTAATGGGCAAAATACGGAACAAAGCAAAGCCACATGGCAGTGGAACATGCAACATATGCGGAGTTTTTTTCCGCAAACTTCAGTTTCACAAAAGTAAGGGATGCCGACCTAGGTTTTGTGGCATATGCAACATCTACTTCAACCAACCGTGTGCTTATCAGATGCATCTTTATGCCGTCCACGGCAAAGACAAGGGAAATAGGCTGATTTGCCCGATATGCAGAAAACAAATTGAGTCAATAAAAATTTTACAAACGCACATGGAAAGACTCCATAACACTGTTAAAACCAAAAAGGAGTTGGCGAAGTACGTAAAATGTGATATGTGTAACCACAGAGTACACCCCGAGCAATTGTTCGAGCATGTCACAGACTGTCACCGCAAGCTGTGTCACGGAAATCTCAACCTGTCTCCTGTGGATCCAGTAACTTGTTCTACCTGTAAGAAAATAATCCCCAAAGCTTCCCACTACGCTGTCCACATGCATTCAAGGCATGGTCTCGATTTCATGGGTTCGGAACTGTCGCCAACACTTAAATGCAACCAGTGCTCCTTCGCCACAATCGCATCACAGCGAATGCTTATCCATCGGACAGCGCACTTAACGCAGGAACAAATTCAGTCGACAGCTAATCCGTGGAAATGTGCCAGCTGTTGTTATCTGTTCGACGACATGAAAGATGCCACATCTCATAAAGCGAACTGTTCACCTGATTTGCCTCTAGTATGTGCTTTGTGTGAGCTGGCATTTACGCAACTGTCGCATTTTCACGGGCATTTTGAAACTTACAGTCATAAAATGAGGCAAGGTTAGTCATATTCATGCGGTTGTTTCTAGCTGATGTTCATTGCTCGAATAATGCCAAATGTCTGATATTATAATCACTTTTTTATTTCAGACAAGGAGCTGTACGAACAAACAGATGTAGACAAACGGTTCTTCTGTGATGTGTGTAATTGTGACATCCAACATGGGATTTCGCACCAGATACACACCTTATCAAAGAAGCATCAGCATAATCTGACAATACTCAACCAAAAGACCACGAGGCCTACCATTGTTACCATGTAGATACTCAAGCCATTATTAATATATATACCTGTAAGCTCGTTTCATATAGCAGTTATTTATAACGTTCAGCATTCAATCTATGTACAGGCAACGCCACAGCCACGGTCCGTCGTCCACGTCAACAAAAGAGGCCGATATAGTGATTGGATTGCCGCTGTCAGTTGTAACAAGTTCTCATGACGACTACAAAAAAAATCAGACACACACAAGCAATAAACGGACAACAGGTATGGTTTTATTATTAATAGCAGGACCACATGTGTTATTTCCTAGAACAAAGATATTTCCTTCAACTACAGGATTTATACGATGGGGACTTTTAATATTGTTTTAGATGGGTCCATAGCCCTTAATATCACATCAGCTGAAGCAACCAACTGCCATTACCATCACATAGAGCTACGTACCGATAGACACGACTTTGGGAACCGACGATATTACAGAGAGACACAAAGTGAGTCCTATTTTGAAATAAACAGCTACAATAATTCAGTCTAGTGACACTTTCACATCAACCAAGTATCTTGATTTTACCACTTCCTCACCTTGTTGTGGTCAATAAAACATAAATTTTAAAATAACACACGTATTTTCTGTATCCTGCCTGACCAGGTGCAAAACAGGCAGCAGCATAACTCCAGTTTTTCATTCCATCCAAAACGGCTTCTTAAGTTTTCTTGTATTTTGTTTTCAAGGATCTCCTGTAATCGCAATTGACGTGCCCCGGCAGACTACCCAAACGGACACACTGCAACATGTCAGCACTATTACAATTCCAACTGAATGTCAGAGGTGTGACTGGTGCAACCGAGATTTCAATTGCCCAATGTACACCAAAATGCACAGGAAGATCTGCAGCGGAAATTAGTCCATAGTTTACATTAAAATTTCACGGATCATTGTAAACCAATCTTGTGCTATGTTTTGTTCAGCTAAAATGTAATGTACATTGTATATATGTATATATATATATAGCTTTACTTGTCATTGCAATATAGCAACCGTTTTGATGATGTTCAGTATCCACATGCAGTGTCTAGCGTTATCTTAATATCGGTTGAAGAACATTGAACAACTAATTGTACTATATATTATAAATCCGCTACTCCAACCGAAAATAAAATTATTCCTGTACATTACATCCTGATGCCACCAGATCAATTCGAAACTTGTACAATTATTCAAAAAAAATTCATAAAAGGTCTCCATTGATTTCTATATACAGTCAAAGCTTGTTAAAGTGGACGGGGGTCATTCTTCGCCCTCCCTCTGGTTACCACTCGGAGAATGGGTCTTTAGTCATAAAAACCGGAACTCGCTGTTTCGATGCGTTGAGATTTGTAGTGGGAACTTGGTGGAACTATTTGTACTCGTCCTGAAAAACGGTGGTTTAATTAACTTGTCGTTTCCTCCATTTGCGTTGGGTCCGCCTGCCCTACGAAGGCTGAGAATCACTTTCAACCCTGGGAGTCGCGTTGAACCCGCTGCGCGACCATCGAGCACGTTCCAGGGCAACAACAACGGGACGTGGTTTATACAGAGATTGATGAACGCCACACTTGTTGGGTTGGCAGACACGAACAGAATGTACGGGATTCAGGATGACGTGTTCCATTAACATTCATGTAGATGTCGATGCTTCAGAGGATCATACTGAAGAATCAGTTCACGGTACATTGCGTTGTAACAAGAAAACATGGTTAAGAGGATATGTATGTTGATAATAATAAATTGATTTGTACTAAAAGATGTTGTTGCTTGTTGTTTAATGCGTGCAGGTATCCAACGATATACAGCGGGAATGGCGGTCTAGGAACAAGGTGATCGAATTGCAGTGAATATGTAAGCGTGCAACCAAAGGATTTGAGTGGGGGTATATACACAAGTAATTAACGGACAGAATTCGTTAGAAAAAGAATCACATGTACTATTACACAGTATATGGAACAGGACAATATTAATAGTTACCAAGTTAAATAATGTACATAGTCTGATGTTGGATATCATCTATCTGATGTTAGTGGTTTTGGGTAAACATTACATTTTGTTGCATCATATATTATATGTTGCATAAGGTAAAATATAAATTGGGCAATATTTGCAATCTTTGCATTGTTTACAGACCTTACTCGATATATCAAGATACAATACAAAATATTTTAAAATTTGGACATATTAAGGTTGAATTAGGCGGTTATAGCCAAAACATTTTAATGTTTGTCCACGCCCACGCCGAGGTCATGTCAGTAACGACCAAAATATGTTACTATGTACATCGTACTGTCATGTATTTGTATGTATGCACCCTGTTCCAAGTAGAAAACTATATCTGAGATGGAATGGGGCCTGTTTCCCCAAAATTTTTCGAATTTAATTTTTACAAGTTACAATAAACATTTATTTATGCCGTCAACATAATTGACCGGAAGTTATATGAACATTTTGAAAGATAAATGACAGAATCAGCACCAAGAGCGATTCTAAGTTCTTGTTGGTATAAAATGAAGAACGATATTACTTTCACTAAAAACTAAAGGAATCCATTTATTTGTGCTTTGATGACATAATGACATAAAACTGTTTCAGAACCTGCTCTAGTCTTTTATAAAAGCATATTCAAAGACCGCTAAATTTTGAATCAATTTTGATTATTGAGTGAAAATAAGCATAAAACCTGGCCATCTGCTTCAAAATGTAGTTATTGCAATAATTCGCTACACAAACTGCCTGCTATATCGCACACTCATGCAAAATCCTTAAATTATCATCTACTTTCTTACTTGATACTTTGCTAATTGAAAGTAACAGACATCTCAGGTTAGCCTTTAAATTAAACCGTCAAAAATAGAATTCCAGATTATTGACTTATAATGAATATAAGTGCCCTGATTCTCGTATGCCAGAAAGAAAACGGAAGGCTGAAAACCGATAAAAATTAATAGCTTCGTTTTCTCAATACTATTATATATCCCATGGTTTGATATTACATGTGTAATATAAGCTTATGAGTGAGGATTTTTACACAATTTTTTTTTGGATGGACATAAATGATTTTGTTATATGTTATGTACAACTTTAAAGAAAACGCTTCCAGTAATCAGTAGTTTTTAGAGGTCACCTGTAATGTAATGTATTCTAATGGGAAAATTTTGTCACAGATGCTACCGTACTACAGTTTATCCGTTTAAAATATAATATCCTTGGTTTTAAAGCTTCATCATACTACACGTAACTTAGATACGATATAACAACTATGCACATAATACGCAATGTTGGATTATCAAAAGGAATTCTACGGCAACGCTTCCAGTCTATATGAACCACCATACGAAACAAATTAAAGGTACACAAACAGCATTAAGTCGGTTAGAAAAGTTTATCCTATAGGGTGTAAAGGACGATAAAAAAAACCAGTCACAGAAAAGCAGTGCGCGTGGCGGAGTGCTTTACAATTCTTTTAAACTGGAATTTTTAAATAGAATGTGTCATTTAACTCGGTGGGACCAGGAGTATGATCGCATAAAGTTCCAAAATTTAAAAAGGACCGTGTACGTGACGTGTATGAATCGTTGTCAAAGGTAACAAAGTTAAGGCGATATCAAAGAGTTTAATAATACTAGAATCGTAAGGATACGATGCTCTTGGAGATGGAACAATATTAGCACCAAATTTGCACAATACTAGCAAACAAAGTTTAATTAATTTGCCAATCAAAAATAATTGCATTTAAACACAGGCACATAAATGGGTCGGTGCAAAACAGTTTAAACATTTATTGTCATAAAAGGCATAATTCACTTCAAAACAGCTAGACGATGTTGCCATATATTTCAAAGTATGGATGTAGGCTTCGTCTGAATAATACCAAACAAACATAGCACAAACTTTGTACTGGCTGTTCGAGAGCATAATTACTTTGTAAGATTTGTTATTTTTATAAATTTAGCAATCGGCAACTGCCTAAAAAAAGGTAACTCAACAAGTAGATAATTGTTCAAAATAGTTAGCAAAAATGTTTTTACTATAATTTAAACTGGTATAATGACATTTTGGTTAATTCACCTAAACACCAACGTTGCATTAGGTATTTATCACCTACAGAAAGTCGTATTTTGCTGCCAATCTGACATTACACAGAGCAGTTGAAAAAATGAACTAGTATACTGGTATTAGGTACTTAGGTGAACAAAGTTGGTAGCTGCCATTGTTAACCAAGCGTTTCATAAAATGAATACGTCCAATATTGTAGTAAGTAACGGTAAGTCCATTTGGTGAATTGCGCTAGGTTAGTCGTAGTTTAAACGTAGTGAGTTAGTCTTATTGCAGACGTCTTGGAAATAACGCGTATATTGCTCGTTCTAACGATCGTTCTGATTGTACGCATAATTGTAGGGTAGTGTAAATGTTCATGTTTAACTTCAGTTAATGATTCTGCAGTGCTTCATTGTAACGATATCTTTAAGGCATCCTGACATTATCTGGCTTCGTTTCATGACATAGTGGGTATGCATTAAATTCGGCTACCAGATTCAAGTAATTATCATCGAACTGACTATTAATTTGGCTGAGAATTGTGAAACACTACTAAAACCTACATAAGTTAAGCTATAAAATATATAGCAATTGGGACTGATCCCCACTACGACCGCCAATATTCCAAAGTGTTCGTCAGAGGCTGTCCAAAACAACTTTTACCGGTTTTGTGGCAGTAGGCCGCAGACGACGGTTAATATTAACCCACAAAGTGGCGAAATTAAATCTGCTAAACATTCCCAATACTTTTAAACTATTTGACATGCCTTTCTGTTTGGTTGAGTGTTTAATTTTTCGTTCCACCATTTATGTTTAGCACATATCAGATGTTTTACTCCAGACACTGCACCTGGTCCATCACTCATGTTTTCGACTTTGTTACAGACGTCAATGCTTTGGTATGCAACTGGGCATTTGGAAAATTTTAAAATGAATAGGTTCAGGTCTTATGCTTTGCGGTGTAGCACTTATAGAGGTGGATAGTTGCTGTCAAACACGTTTGACACCATTGTTTTTTGAAATTTTAAGGGTCGGCACGTATACAGACATGCGGCGTATATTTCTGTGACCAACTCATTTTGCATCCTTATAACCAATAAGCAGTCTGCTAGCAATAGATGTTTGGTTGGCAGTGTTTCGGACATGTTTTGCCGTCTTCACCTTTGACATGTGGCCGGCGGTTTGGAGGTGTGAAATAATCAATTTTTACAAATCATAATCAACAGCCGTTCCTAAGAAGGTCAATATCGAAACAAAAAGTACAATACAATAAATAAATAACGTTTGCGAATGGGGTGTCCAATGCTGTAAACATATTTCCCTTTTACCCTTATATCACATTTTATGCGCAGGTTACATTAGGGCAGCCCAACTTTAATACACACTCTTTCGCGTCAGAATTACACAGAACGTAATAAAAAATGTACGCCTCTCGTCCACAACAACTATAAGTGTCAATATATGATTGTTATTCCTTAAAAACGCACAAAAATAAAAGTGATTCTACCCATATAACAATATACCAGGTTGAGAGCGCAAATGACTTAAAATATAGATAAACACCGCAATACAGTACACTTTCTCATACAAAAACACGATTAGAAACACATAAACAAACGCAAACATAATACAATATTTGTTTGTAATCACCAAGTGTGTAATCAGTGAGTTATACCGCTACGCAATTAGATCTCAGTGCAGCAAAGGGGTCACAGTATTTGTCATGTTTCGACAAAATTCTGGTTAGTTGTTATTTGTACCTTAACTAACCTAATCTTACAAAACTTTGTTATAATCAAATTAGTTTAGGTTATGTAAAAATAAGACCACTGCATTTAAACATATTTTTGTAAATTTCTAAGTCCCATGTATTTTGGACCATTTGTCTACGTCCAAAACATAATACGTAATATTATTGTTTCGGTCGTAGGTATTATTGTGGATTATGTCTCGATTCGCACAGCTTTACGTGTATTTTGGCATAAGACTCTGAATTAAACTGTTTTAAACAGACAAAACAAGAATACGCGTTGTCCTCGGTGATAGTGGGTCGATGGGGTCCCTCGGTACTTCCAGCATCAGCAACGATGAGCACTATAACAAATAAAACAAATATTATTACCCGTTCGGCTCAAAACAGACTACATTTACGGAATGGTTTGGTTATGTAAATAGAGGGACGAACGTTGCGGCTGTTGAATGTTAAGTCCATGCATACGGGAAACGTCACAGGACATATCTTCGTTACCATTCGTTGAATACTCATAGCTTATACCAAGAAACAATGGTCGATGGTGGAATTAATGTGAAACAAAACAATGATCAAACATATTAAGTTAAACCGTGCTGAATGATCAGTTTACAGAGTAAATGAAAGGGCTTATTACAATTGAGTATACTTACCTAAAAGTACTGCTTTCGTGATAGGAGGTTCCGTTACCAGATGGATCGGGTTGCAATCCTGGTCATCATACACAGAGTCAAGCAAATTGGATAAGAGATTGGTCAGAATGTGGTTTATAGTAGGAAAAAATGTTAGTGGGAACCACTATATCACTGGCCGCAAACTAAATGAGGGTTATTCATAAGTAAATGGACAATTGTCGAACGATTATAACTTTTCTGTTCGGTCACGAAATATTATAGGCAATACATCATCGGAATCACCGGACAAAATAATACAGACTAAATCGTGAAAGAATTGATTGAATATCTGTCGCAAGTAAATAACATATGCGCTTTTTGGCCTTCCCAACCAAGTGTCCAAACCCTTTATCAACCATGAACGACATCCCGCCGCCCGCTGGCGCTCCTAGTTGCAATAGTATGAAAAATTTAGCTAACATTAAGCTAAAAATCGTTCGATGTTGTGCGCTAACAGGCTCACGGAAGAGTTTCGGTTTCGACACAAAGTTAATCTTTTCGTTATTCAAGCTGTTTTGATGGATTAAGCGACCTAATTTCGTTGCAGGCCCGTTACTATCGATTATCTAATAGACAACTGTCATTATTATTGCAATATTTACTTTTCGAATTCCTACCTTGAAGATCCAAATCACTGGCTACCCGAACAAATCTTGTTATATCTGGACACAACTTGTAATACTTATACATAGCGGCTTCCCACGTACTCGTACTGAGAGTATAAAATGCCGGTATTCCCAAAAATACTTAAACCACCAGAAAGCCGAAAGAATAAATAAATAAAAAGAAAGGTCGTGTTTCACCAGTCTTACTCTTATTCTGTAGCGCAAATATGTTCACTTTTAATCCTCCATAAACGGAAAAACCGTGACATTATTGGGAAACATATCAGAATCCTAATAAATCTGGACTAACGATATGCCAACGCATACTTCCACGGCCTGCCATTGCCGATCAAGAAAAGTTTTTAAAATTTGGTTTAAAAAACGGACTGGGAATAGCCGAACGTGCGAAAAATCTCACTTCCTTGACCACAGTCCAAACTACAGCCACTTGGCGAAGTGTGCATTAACCTATGAATAACCCCTTACATACTGACTACCATTAGTTAGCATGTACTTGACGGCATATAATTCTAGCGGGTCATTACCAGCAAAGACGTATTTGTTTATTACGTACCTGGAGTCGCAATAACACGGTTAGCTCCTATTTGTTTGTGTTTTTTAGTTGGTTGTGTGGATAACCAATGTGATCGCTCGTCTATCATATTCCCTGATTCATCCTCCAAGCTGGCAAAGTCGTCAACGGTCATATGAGATATCTGGTGCAACAGCAAATGCCTTGAGCTTTTTGTGCCAAATGCACACTTGGAACAACGCTCAGGTAACACCTGCCTGATCAGGTACGGAAGGCACAAATGTGTGTGTGAGGCGTAATCAATAGCCGCTGGCACAGTCATTTGGCAATTATGGCAGCGTACAGGGTCGTAGGGGCCAACAGTCATATTACAGCAACACAGTTGCCGATGGCAAGATAACACATGGTGGAATAGTAGTCGTTTAGTTGTGACGGAATCACAGAGGCTGCACCGTACTACGTCGTTGATATTAGTCCAATTTATATTGTGTT
This sequence comes from Entomobrya corticalis, assembly GCA_034694325.1. Taxonomy (NCBI): domain Eukaryota; kingdom Metazoa; phylum Arthropoda; class Collembola; order Entomobryomorpha; family Entomobryidae; genus Entomobrya; species Entomobrya corticalis. Next base: position 4,096 of record JAQFYG010000671.1, on the reverse strand, counting down.
CAGTCCGCATGTGTTTGCGTAAAATTGTTAAATGTCCGTACACCTGTCCACATCTATCACAAAGATATTGCTGGTCCCTAAGGGTATGAACACACATGTGTTGCTGTAAATCTGAGAGGTATTTGCATATCTTGCCGCAATGGACACACGTTGCCGAGTGGCATTTTCTTTCGTGAGTGGCTAACCCTCGATAATGTTTTTCACATTTGGGACATTGCACAGGGTCAGCACAGGAGTTCTGCGTAATGTGCTGCCGCAGGAGTCCTATGCGCTTGAATATTTTGTCGCAGCTGACGCAAAACAAGTCATTGTTGAGAAGAATCAGGCTTGAGGAGGGATTATGATACACACTGGGATCCGCGGGCTTTGGATGAAAACAAGCAGTGTGTCGCTTCAGTTCGGTTACAGAAGGGAACTGGAGTTTACATCGAATACACGTTATCCGCTGTTTACCGTGTGATGCGTCAGTCTGGCTGGACTCGTCACGTTGATATTCAGGGTCGATAAGTTGACATGGAACACGTTGATGTTCGGCCAAGTCTAAGTAACCACTAAACTGTTGGTCACAATTATCACAAATCACAGTGATGTCACAACATCGACGTACTACATGTGCTTCTAAGTCATTTTGACTCCTAAAACGTTCATCACAGTTTGGACATTCAAGTAAGATGTTAACCCTAAATGTGGAGGAAAAGGCATCCATTTTATTTTCCCTGAAAAGTTGAATTTTTTTTCCTGAAATTTGAGTTTTTTTCCTGAAATTTGAGTTTTTTTTCTAAAATCGGTTTATTACGAATTTTAGAAAAGTGAGTTATTTTTCAGGGAAAAAAGAATTATTGTAAAATCCATATACTTTTATTTTGCTATATAAACAGACGCACCCACAAATAAAGCACAGCATGTACTTTTTCTTTCCCTATTCATTCATTTGGCACTTGTAGAGTAAGCATCATGAACATGGAAACAGAAAGTTGTTTGTTGAAATTAGAAACACTCTTTGATTATGTTCCCGCCAATGCCATGTCTTCATTGCTGGTAACAGACACAGAACGGTCACTTACACTTGAATCAACAATGAGATACATAAAGGATAACTTTACTAAGAGAAAAAGCAATTAACTGGTACTTAAATTTTTACATAAAACACAGGAAACATACAAATCAATCAGTAACTAATGTTAAAATTTAAACACGCAGTGATATTCATTGACACAGCCATTTAAATGATATCGTAATGGTCACAAAAAAAAGGAATGGCAAAGTACCAAACAGTCTATCTGTTCAGTACCAACGCCTTTAAACGTAATTATTAATGTTTGTATATTATAAATAAATCACTTTTCCCTGAAAAATAATTTACTGTTCTAAAATTGATAATCGACGGATTTTTGAAAAAAACTCATATTTCAGGGAACAAAGATGGTTTATTCAGGGAACAAAAAAATATTCCCGGAGGAAAATACGTAATCGTTATCCGGAGGTGATACCATGACAGTTCGTAATGTATTAACAATGGTACTTGTTGGATGAATGTATTTACTATTGGTTATTCAATAGATACTGTTAACATTGTAAAACGTTGCCAGATTTTGGAATGTTTTATGTGTTCAGTGTTTCTATTTATATTACGAAAGAAACATGGTAAAGCCTGACAGCAATAGAAAACAGGAACATTTGGTTGTTTATAATAAGTAACCAGTAGTTTACATGCACATGATACAAAACAGAGAGTTTAACAGACAAAAACTTATTGATGCTACGTCAGAATTGTAATGGCTACAGTGAACATCATTATGTTTTGTCTTGGTTCATCGTTCTTGCTTCTAAACAAAAGCGTATGAATATTTAAAACCGCTTATTCATATTTATGGCACATTGCGAACTGTGTAGACAATAACAATAACCATAAACTAAATGTTTGGTGCATATACTGGACATGTTGGCATACCGGAGGTAGTTCGGCACACCAGTCTTCGGTCAATAATAATAAAATTAAGGATTTAAACATGGCGCCGAATCCTTTACGACACGAGGGTATATTGAATAGTAATAAGGCGCATTTAGCATTTGTAGCCTAAGAAACTTATACAAGTAACAACCAACGATTGTAAAAGGAAAAATTGCCAGTCAAAAATATCCTATAGAAACGAAGCTGGCCAAGACAGGATAGCCATGCGTTTCCGAAAAATTGACACGCTGGGGCAAACGATCCTGCGGGCCAGACCCCTAAGAGCTGTATGGCCTATTTCTCTTCACCCGAATCTAAAAACATATTCACACCCGCCACTAAACTGCTCTTTACCCGGTTTTCTTTTGCATACTGTACCATAACAACTTTACTCGTGATCCGAATCCAAACATCTTCGCAACCCGAAACCAATGTCCTCTGCTGCCCATCACGACTTACATCATGCATCATTAAAGCATTAGCACCACCTTATTTCAAATAAAGTTCAATGTTTAATCACAAAATTACTTACAAACAGTCAATATAGGTAATCACATTCTATTCTTCACCCAGCTTACTAAGAAGCACACAGTAATAAGGAAAATAGTCTATTTGTAATTTGGATCATTTACTGTTATTGCTGTTTTATATTAAAATGGGCACAACATATCATACCGTGGCTAAACTTTTAAATTTAGTAAGCGATTTGATAATAACTGTAAATATCATTGTTTTAAATTTCGGAACACGATATTGGGCGATTTCATATAATTTGATCGTAAGAGTCTATTTGCTAATAATATTCCGTATATTCCATTTTCCATGTACATATGATACAACATTGAACTTTATTTGAAATAAGGTGGTGCTAATGCTTTAATGATGCATGATGTAAGTCGTGATGGGCAGCAGAGGACATTTGTTTCGGGTTGCGAAGATTTTTGGATTCGGATCACGAGTAAAGTTGTTATGGTACAGTATGCAAAAGAAAACCGGGTAAAGAGCAGTTCAGTGGCGGGTGTGAATGTGTTTTTAGATTCGGGTGAAGAGAAATAGACCATACAGCTCTAGGGGGTCCGGCCCGCAGGATCGTTTGCCCCAGCGTGTCACTTTTTCGGAAACGCATGGCTATCTTGTCTTGGCCAGCTTCGTTTCTATAGGATATTTTTGACTAGCAATTTCCTTCCAAGGAATTTCTTAGTAACTTTGACTTTGGCCCTTTCATGAGGAGATATCGTCCTAAGATGCCGATTTATTTGTGGGACGAAAACCCGCCACCCTGCAGGAATCTGGCTTAGTACTCTCCAGCCGACATTTTCAAAATCTCTCCAGCTGACTTTTAAAAACCTCTCCATTCTATTTTTTCTGCAAATAAAACCGTTGCCATCCGAGACTGAACGTCGAACTTTATGCTGAGCATTACGTATTGATATTATTTCTATATAAATGTCTTACAAAATCTCAAACGCACCCGATTTTGAGGAAACATGTTCAGTTTCGGATGGCAATGATTTTAAATGCAGTAAAAAATTGGGTTCAGAGGTTTTTAAAAGTTGCCTGGGTTTTTTAAAAAGTCGGCTGGTGTTTTTTGAAGTCAGCCGGAGAGTACCAAGCCAAACTCCTGCAGGGTGCCGGGTTTTCGTCACACAAATAAATCGGCATCTTATCATAATCTCTCCTCATGAAAGGGCCAAATTCAAAGTTATTAAGAAACTCCTTGTTTCCTTCTACAATAGTTGGTTGTAACTGGTAACTATTGCTTCTAAGGCAGCCACTAGCAAGTCTACAATCCTTGTTGTCATGGATTGAATAATGGACTTGGGATATGTCCGCCTGCACGCTCTATATGGCACTACTAGTGCGTATCCGCCCCGTTACATACAGGACCTCAAAATTAGATTGATTATTTTGCAACTGTTACCCGTTTAAATGATATATTCCGTGACACGTGCTACAGTATTCGAAAAGATAACAGATCTCTCCTGTTGCGGTTGATGCCCCGCGATCTCACAATTAATTTTCTAACCCATTACTCCTTTATGTACGTGATTTGATCCATTCTAACCCTTTGTTACGTAATTGACGCAGTATGATCCCTGTTACCTTGATAACAATCGCAGATTTCCCCAATGAGCCATACACTGT
>JAQFYG010000670.1:0-26163 GCA_034694325.1 Entomobrya corticalis | reverse complement strand
GGAGTCTTCGCAGTGGGAATCTTCGAGTGGGAATCTTCGTAGTGGGAATTTTAGAGTGGGAATCTACGTGGATCCGAAAATTCTATATGTTCTCCCTCCTTATATATATCTAATATATGTAGGTATATTATATTTTGAAATCGTTGTGTTTTATTTCGAATGAACTCAATATGCAATATGCAATACAAATGCTCGGCATTTTACAAGTATTCTTCAAATAAATGTAACAGAAAATTATTTTGTCGTGGTACCCTTGTATTTCTGCTTATTTGCACAAAAATTACCTGTTCATCATTTTTTATTCATGCTTTAAAATGTCGATGTTCGTTGAATATTGTATAGTCCAGTTGGAGCACTCCTCTAACATAAGTATTTCCTTCGCAAAACAGCATATTATGAACGATTATGCGATTATATTCCAGATAGTAGTCTGAGTAAAATCCAGTATTGTGCAATTAACACATTTTTTATTCATGAATTTATGAATCATGGAGAGAAAAGCAGGTAGGGGAGAGTCGATGTCATAATGCCCCAAGGCTATTACCTTCCTTCCTCGCAGGCATACATATCATACATGATACATACTAATGCAAAATAGCCAGCTGAATCCACCAGCAAACAAATAGTGAAGCATAAGTGAAAGCAGACTTATAAATATGTCCAAACTTAGAAAACTAGCAGAAAATGTATTTTTTAAATGTTTCTGACAGGGCTATTATTAAGAGAGTTCTACTTCTACTAAAGAATTGAATGCGAAATGTAAAGCACAGTACCGCCTGGAAGAAAAAGTCAGAACGAAAAGGCAGTAATGCGGCTAGTTGGTTTTTTAGTTTACTTACTAACTTACACTTACAGTGTGGTTAAATGCAGCTCGGTGTTCGCAGCATGAAAAAGAAAGGAACAAAGTTCTCCTTCACTTTATTTTCAGGCTTGTGTTTTTTATTCACAACAAAGTTTGGCAAACTTTGAATTATGTTGTTGGTGGATGAAAACAATTAAAATCTTAGGAAAGACAAGACAAAGCTGAGAAGTTACTACGTGTTTAACTTGCTGCTGTGTCCTTGTTGTCAGTTCAGTTATCACTATCAGTCGTGGGTGTTTTGTGAGCAAAAGTTAAGGATGGCTAGCTCAAGCTTTGGCTTCCAGCCTGGCTTTGTCTTCAAAATTATCAGTGTCAAAGACAGATACGTAAGTTATATTTAATTATGATTTATGTATTGTAAATATCGAAGGCTCCATGAATGTAAAATTAGTAACCTCGCTAAGCCATCGTGTTTGCAATTATCTACCTGTTGATTATGTTTTGTTTAAAATCGTTGATTCTAGAGCGTTGAAATTAAGGATGGAAGTGTGGAAGCTGGTGCTCAAGTCGTTGTACAAAAGTCAAAGAACGCCGCAAATCAAAAGTTTAAGACTGAGCAAGTTGAAGATGGTACGAAAACTTTCTTAAAACAATTTTGATTTTTTGTCTATCTATATGATGTACATGATAACGATAAGTACTTACACACGCATACATGTATTAATTTTTTTCATAACTTTTTTGTCTATTAAAATAGCCCCTGGAGAATACCGAGTCTCAGCAGTGTTGCAGCCCAGCGATGGAACTCAACTCGTATGGGATTTTATTCCAGGGGAAGGACTAGTTATTCATAATGTACGTTTTCAGTATAATTATTAGGCCTATAAAAATAATATTTCTTATCAAATAGTAAAATAACATGGTTTTTATAATATTATAACAAACATTAATATTTTTTCAAAAAAAGACGGCGAGTGGGAGTCCTAATCAAATATGGATGACGGAAAGGGTGCACCCTGGAAATAATCGTATTTGCTTTATTAAAACAAAAGATGACTTATGCCTGAAAAATATGGGGTAAATCATTATTTTTTCAGCTAAGAAATAAAATGCTTTAAAATTCGGTCTTGTGTTTTAAAACTACCTAGTAACAATAATTTTTGATAATAATGCTAAATCGATTTTTTCAACTTCACAGGAAGGGAAAGCAGTTGGCATTGGTTCCTAAAAACGTCAAAGATCCTTACCAACATTGGCGATTGGATCCTACCACATCTTATTAAAAGTTCAATTAAGTTTTCTCAAAAGGTGCGACTACGGACTTATGCTTGTGTTTTGTGTATTTATACCTAGGTATATAGATATAAAGGTTTCACAATTAATTGAGTCATTACTCATCTCTCTTAAGATTGTCTCTCATTGTCCAGTTTTGTTATCGTCTCATATTTATTAATTGAATTTTGTTATCTTAAAGTAGTATGTTGCATTGTCCAATAGATTATTAATTTCTTAGCTTTAGCGTCTTGTAATAACAATCAGTACATAGCGTACAACGATTCTGCCTTAAATTGCCTCGAAGTTGATATCGTCCATTTTCTGAATCTAATTAACGTAATCGTCATTGTATTTATACTGTACTTAAGTGTTATGATGAACCCGGTAAATGAACTATTTTTATATGGAACACTAAAGCACTTGTTATTGCTAAAGCATCCTTAGATTAAGTTATCCACATCGAAATGAAACGTAGCAGCGAATAGTAACAGTAAGAATTTCACTATAAGGTGTAATTTAGATATACCAGTTAAACCGTTCAATTTATTGCTCAGGATTGACTATGTAACTATTGACAATGCAAATTTTAGCTTAAGGTGATCAAAAATGATCCACTATATCAGATATCTGATATTTCATCTCAGTATTCTATTTACATACTCCAGCTAAGTACGACCAATGCAGCATAATGTATTATTGTCCAGTTTAATAAAACATGCAGTTAATTTATATCGGATGGCTAAGAATTATAATTAATCAACTAAGTCACTGCCAATTTCCATATTTGTGTTTGTTTAATTAAGTTTGTTGAACTTCAAATTTATATTGCATATACAAATCGAATAAAATTGTATGCAATTGTTGGGATAATTTTTTCAGTAAAGTTAAATTTTATTGTTATTATTGCATAAAATATCAGTTAAAATGAGGTTGTCAGGTTGTGAAATAATTTATTTGAAATTAAAACGAGGACCAAAGTATAAGAGTATTTATATAAAAATAAAAATATAGAATTCGTATGATAAACTGTTATAAGATTTCGCATATGATCTTACTTATTTTAAATATTGATTTTGAACAATTGATTTTTCTCTTCGTAGCGACATCATCGCTTTATCAGTCCAAAAAATATTGAGTCTAATCTAAAATCTAATCTAATCTTCAAACTCCCATTTTAATTTTTACATAGTTTCGTATTGTATTTGCCATTATAATTTTCTTGGTAATTGTAAATATGTATCTACAACAATGTAGGCTTGTTTTTATTAATCTTCGTAAAAAAAACTATGAAAATCCAAGGGCTCATTGTTATTATGGACAAGAGGTCAAGTATGTTAAAGTGGTGAAAGATAATCATCGTATTTTTGCGTTTTATAAGCTTTGATACTGTGCAGCTGCAGCAGCAGCATTTTGTGTAGACTTTTAGCGCTTTGAGATTTTAGACGTGCGTATTCTTTTCATTCAATATCATGCATGTTTTCTTGTATTTACTCTCCGTGCATTCTATTTACCTAAGCTGTTGTGCTAGTGCTTGCTTATGAAAAGAAGAGTACAAAGCAACGTTCTCCTGCAAAGCAATAGGGAAGCGATAGCAGCCAAAAGCAAAAATCTTCCTCTTCTCTGCCCGGTCGCTTGGAGAGCAAAGCAAAGCATAGGGTTGGCCTTGAGCGAGAAAAGTAAGAATTTGTCAGAGTCCAATCCCCTTGTAAATGGCGCTCAACTATTCTCCTCTTGTAGGTCAGTTCCATACGTCGCTCCTGCTCGGATCCACTTTTTCCTTCGCTTCGCCTTCGCTGCTTCGCTTGGAATGGCCTTGGATTCAGTGGAGGCTGATCCTGGTGCGGGGCAGCTTGAGACTTCTGAAATGCATAGATGCATATACACCAACCTAAACATATGTATTTCGACTTCCTCTCTGTGAGCAACGTATACAAACTCTTTACTGAACCAACTACGACGTTTTACTTGTACTTTATCAATACACCATTTAGCTTCAGCTCTTGATATAGTGTTTTTGTACAGTTTATATTTATGTACCTATCTATATTACTATTCGGTACATATTTATATCGGCCCACTTTACTCACATATTCTTCTTGTTTCCCTCTACTTCAAAACAAATGAAAAACAACTAATTTAACAATTTTAATTGTTGCAAACTACAAAATTTATACTTTACTACTAATTTGACTTCTTTTTAAAATTCACAAAAAATATAACAGTTGTAAAATATTGTGTCGCAGTCGCTCGTATAAATTTTACTGATCTGCTCTTCTATGTTCTGCTGTTTGGTTGCCTCCTGGTCAGGAATAAGGAATTTTTCTGTGTATTCTGTACTGAAGCTTGGTAAAGTTTAGGTGGGGAGAACAAGTGCATGGATACAAGATAGAGAATTTCACTCTGAATCAACGGATTCAAGCTGAAAGTTATATACTACTATAATGCAAAATGAGAGTAATGTTGTGTGTGTGTCAGTGTGCAATGCAAAGATGGACATTATAGTTTTATAAGTTTCGTTATTGTTTAAAAAAATGTTTTTAAGCGCTAACCTCTCAGTCATTGTCGTTTGAGTGCGTGAGGAATATAGTAACAAGAACCCACAAATCTCATTTGGTTTGTATGTGTGTAGCTCTCGGTAGATAAAAATTAAGCTGACGTGAGATTGTGAGCAGGGGTGAAGTGAGACGAACATACAAGAAAATTGAACAAAGGAGAAAGTAAAACATTTGGCTTGGATATAAAAGTTTCATTTCATAGTTTTTAAGTTTTGATTGTTTTCATTTACAAATTCAATTCCAATTCAAAGTAATCATGGGTAAAGTGAAAGGAAGAGGCGACGAGCATGCTTGCAGAATTAACTACCTTTTCCAGGTTAGAAAACAAATTAGTTAATTAAATTATTAGCAAATGTTAACAATACACATTTTCAAACTAAACAAAATGGTCACGACGTTTATTTTTATTCATTTGATAAAATACTTTAGGCAGGACAATCAGTTGCCAAGACAGCTCCCGAACTGAGCCAGTACTATGGGCAAGTACTTACAGTTATCTCGGAAAAGACTGCACCCAAAAAGTAAGATGTCCGAAAGCAAATAATATCCAATATTCTTTAGAAAACGTTTTGCTATATTTGCCATTATTTATCAACATGCTAATTGTTTTAATTGTAAAATTAAATCATTAGAGACTTTACCATGAAACGTTCCATGTGCAAAAAATGCCACTCTGTGCTAAAAGTTGGGGAAAATGCTACATATCGACTTCGAAAAAACAAACATAAAAAGGGAGCTCCAGTTGTTGTAAGGAAATAAATTTTTTTCCGCATTATTATCACAACCAAAATCGACAAAGAATGAAATGAAATCTGAAAAATGAATTTTCATTTTCTCTATTAATTAGGTAATTGGTTGCGCTATGTGTGGGGAGAAGAAGCGAATTCCAACAGACAGAAGTTATCAGCTAAAGGCTGAACGTGATGGAAAGATTCTTCAGAATGGTGCTGCAATAAGTCGCTATACGTCTCCTCCAAACGGTTCCAATAAAAATAATGGCAAAAATATCGCGATTCCCTCCACTTCCACTTCAGCCACTGCAAGCTGCGCTGATAAGACTGATGCTAGTAAATCTCCTGTAACCTTGGACAAAAATGAAATGCCATCACCGCAGCCACCATTGGAAAGTGCCACCAAAGATAACATGCAACCTGAAGCTACAGTAACATCGTTGGAACAGTCGAATTCGTAAAAATAAATCTTCAATTTGTTGATTGTTGTATCTTTATTAAATATGTACACCTGTTAAAGTTTAATGCATTAATTGTGCCTATTTATATTTAATGACCGGCTTTTTTATATGAAAATAAATATTCACATGCGAATGACAGCATATAGAAAAGAATTCCAAAAATTCAAATCATTCGGACAAATGCATACAAATTTAACTGAAATACACTAATGTTATTTTACTTTACGTTTAGTTGTTATTAAAATATTTAGGCAATGTAAATAAGTGCGTATATTTAAAGTTTTGTGGCTAATTATACTTTTTAAGTCTCCAACACATCATGTTTTGTTACAAATCGTTGCAATCGTCGTATCGAAGCCCAGTAAAAAATTCCCTTTTGAATCCTAGAGATTCCGCGTGGTCATGAATTTTCTTGACGGTTTCCTCTGGCAACCTTTTTTGAGAGCTAATAACTCCCCATGACATTTGCTCGTCATTCATGCAAGTAGCCATAAACATGAACGTGGAATTATCTGTGAAAGTGGGGTAAACTGTGCCAAACCAACCAGCTCAAATAATCAAATAAACAAACCAAAAATTAATCAGATTAATTAATCCTAGTTCTCCATAGTTCAAAATGTCAATGTCCTTTGTTTTCTCACCCGAATCAGTTTTGAACTCGCAATGTTTAATTGTGTCGTTGTAAAATGATGTGACGTTGGGGGTTACTCTTTTCCCTCCGAATCCGATCGTAGAAATCTCCTCAAAATGTAGGCAGCTGTCATAATACACCTCATTTTCCTGGAGGTCCTTAGGCCCTTTGCCTGAAACTGCAAGGCTAGTGTAGTACAGATCAAGACGGCTCATCAACGGATAGTAAAATGTTTTTTGGGTGTTCTCTAACTGCAAATTAAAAATTTTAAATGAAATATTCGAGAAATTTTCCAGTCTATACCACGGTTCTATGCGCTATGTACACTAACCCATTGGGAACCAATATCGGCAGTTTTATTAATTTTGAAACATGGAGACTCTTTTGCTCCCTTCAAATCCAAGGCGTTAGCGATGCCAACATTGGAATAAAATATTGACAGCAAAGCTGTGATCACCATGGAAACTGCTGGAGTATACATTTTTAAATCTTTGATTGATATGGAATAGCTGTGGCAAACTGCTGTCAAATGAGACGCTGCTGGAAGATATATAGGTAAAGAAGAGGCGAATAAAAGTTCTTAAAAAATTGCCTGAGGCTTAAAAGATGGAGACAAGTTTCTTAGACTTCACGATTAGATATTGAAGGTGATATGAAGTTTCATAATAAGGACAATGATGCTGATGTTTTTACTTCTTTTAGTTTTAAAATAAACAATCGCAGTAAGAAAAGCATACAACAAAACGTTAAAGTCCAAGAAATTGCCTGGAGCCATACATCACATAATCACATATCATTTCAGAGCAGTGACGCGGCTATATTGTGGCTTTGTAATTTAAAATAATTTTCCCATCCAATTCATCTTACATAGTTACGTATTCAAAAATCTACATCTCAATCCATCCAATCTCAGCCAATTACAAAATTCTGATGTTTGTCTGAAACAAACTAAAAATTCAAGGTCATTTGCATTTATGAGAAAATGGTAGCAATGTATCTTCTTGGTTTACGACTGTTGCCGAATATATTTGCATGAAACATGAACATGATGAAAAACGTTTCCAGGACAATTACAGTTTATAATAGATAGATGAGCAATATTTGCATTTTGGTAAAAAACGAACTTACCGACATGAATGCACCAAAAGAGTTTATGTCCGATTGCGTCAATAGAATGGAATAGTGAAATGAAAATAATTTTATGAAAACGCACAAACTCAATCATTAATAGTTGTATTTTTTCTAAAATTCGCCTTTATTTTCTCGTTTTTCATCAATCAAGACACTATAAATATTGTAGTTAAATGTATTCATATATTACGTTTCCCATAATTCAGAGTATCAGTTTTATTTTTCAATTTTATAATTTTATAAATGTTAATTTTAATTTTACACTATAGGTACAAGGTGCATGTTTTTCATTCAATTTAAAATCTTTCATCGTTTATTGTGATTTTTAGAGACACATTAAAATAATGTCTGTAGTGAATTTGCCCAATATTTTTATTATTATGATGATGTACATAATTTTAAATTGTTCCTTCTTTTCAAATATCAAATTATTGAATACAACAATATTTCAAAACATTTGTGATATACGACAAGAAATTAGATATTTACTGAAACGGAAACTTTTTCATAAATCATAAAAATGTGCAAGGAATAAAAAATACATCACAAGAACATGAGATAAACTGTAGTTTAATTTTTTACTTGAATAATACGAAATTTCTTAATAAAACAGCGACGAATATTTTAATTTTATTTTCATTAAAACTGATTACTTTTGTGATTCCTGTTTTTATTTTCATGTTATCAGCAACGAGACAATTTTCGTTTTTTGGTGATGATTTTTAGTGTGATTCCGATGAAGCGGTGATGATGTGTAGTAAACATGGCAATTATTTACTTTTAACAAAAAAAACACAAAATGCTACAAAAGTATCAAACTATATACGAACATGTTTAGCTTAATGTACACACAATTATCTTTCAATGACAAAAACAACCATTAATTTTACAATTTGTGTTCAAAACTATCAACTAAATATAGAGACATTGCGGGATGTATATAATAAATACGTATAAATAATGAAACTCAATTAACTAGTAAATTATACACAATAATATGGCCATTTCGTTATCGGTATTTTTATTGCATACTCCTATAATATGACTTGCTTTAAATAATTGTTCAAAAAACAATTTTAATCGTGATGGATGAAAAAATGATTTAATTATAAGCACACTCAAAATTTGCTGGAATTACTTTCTTTCTCAAGTTATTGCACACACACACACGCACACATCTACCGTTATTTTTATCAAAATGATTGCTGACTCGTTTTTTAAACTTTAGATTATTCTTTCTTTTACAGAAAGTAGTGTTATTAGTTATTATCACGATTGCATTTCAAACAAAAAATTCTAAATGACTTTTACATATTTTCTCGATGGTTTTAACTGTACATTTAAATTGGTTAAACTAACATTCTGTTTATTAGTGTTTGCGGACCCCCACTGATTTCCATCCCGAATATCATCCCCTCTCAATCAATTTTTAAATAAGATCAGACCTTATGTACAAACGACTCCTCTGCTCTATCTTTTCCTACAACACGCTATACAGTTTTTTAACTCGACTAAATTTAAACTAACTAAATATTTTACGAAGATATTTTATTACAAGGTAACTTTGCTGTTTCAGTTATCATTAATTAATGTAGTATTGCTACTATTTACAGGTTTTTTTGCTTCTTGTGTTGTTGTCTGTTTATTTAATGATGATCATTCATATTCAGCCTAAATAGTATAATAAAGATACGAGAGTTAAATTAACTAGCAGTTAATTTTTAATAGGAATCAATATAATATGTCAGACGGAGAACGAATTTCTTGATTTATTTGCATCAAAACTAGCATTTCGAATATTTCGTTCTATACCTGACATCTGTATTATTATAATAAAATACTTTGCAAACTATTTATATATTTTTATTGGAGACTACGATTGAGTTCGGAAATTCGGTTCCTCCCATATCTTCCCTCCAAAAACCCTCCAGTTCTGCTTCTACTTGTCCTACAAAATAATTGCATACAAACTACCTAGCTATTTTTAGTCTGTTTGATGTATATATTATCGTTTCTATTGAATGAGAAGACTAGCATGTTCAACGCATACTGTACCTCAATAAATAACAAGATATTTTACAAAAAAAATTTAAACATCTAAACTAAAATATAACCGTATATACAACATAAACTGCCACTGACTAACTAAACAAAACAGATTTAAACGATTTTTTAACTGCTCTCTGTCATCAAGAGTTTAATAATGAAAACAGACGGAACAATTTAAACTATTTTAACCAAAGTTTTAAATTAATATCGGCAAAATAAGGAGCATGCAACATGCGATCGTTATTAATTAAAAAGGAAAAAATTAAACTTATTTTGAAGTTATTTTGTTACCTAATTAATTGTATAAATAAATTGCGAGTTTTGCGAGGACATAATTTATATTTCGAAGACGCTTTCATGTGTAGGCATGTTTTTTATGTCTTTGGAATAATCATGATTTTTACTACATTTACTTATTAAAGGTAAATTAAATAAATTGGATATTTAAAAATGATTCATCATCAATCAACGTGGAGATGCTCCGGCGGAAGAATTACAGGTACAGGATTAGTGGATGTGGAACTCCTTCGATGACAACTGCCGTCAAGATCTGTGGGCGCTACTGCTAAAGACGCGGAATCCATCATCATCGCATTTCCACCCACGTTGACACAAGCCGACTCTGAAGTGAGCGGATGTGGATAAGATGAAGATGGATGAGCAATTGCGGTTGAAGTTGTTGCTGTGGTTATCGTTGTCATTGCGCTGGCAGTGTCGCTTTCTTGGAACACTGTTTGCATTCATTCCCGATCATCAAGATAAAAAATTAATTTTTAAAGCCAGTAGAGCCCATCATTTATATTTTGAGGGAGTCCACCACGTGACATGCATGACATGCAGAGAGCATTATTTTCGTCAGTAGTATAACGGCAGGTAGGTAAGTTTTTTGGTGTCAGTGCGGAAGAAACAATAATAAAAAACAAAACAAAAACAAAAAAAGAAAAATTATTTTAACGTGAACGAAAAAAATATTAAAGTTAATTAAAGCAGCAGGAATATTTTATACGAGCAGATTAAATATTAATTAAAGCCATTGTTTTGTAAATTAAATTTGTTTGAAAAATCTTGTTTGCATGCATTTTTTCAAACATTTTAGTCTTATCAATTTTGATTCTTCTCGTCTACACTTATATCATTATAGGTATATATGATATCTGATCTTATCTAAATTTATCTATCTGTCTAGTAGTTTATAATATTTACAGTTTTGTATACACTTCAACATCACCCTCCCCATTTGTTGTCCGACATGTTTTTATAAATTTTTATTCTTGTTTTTGTACATTTGACTATATAAATTGTTAAAACCACAAAAAATTACTTTATTTTTAATTTTCATCAAAAATCTTTCCCTCCTTCTCATCTTGACTAGTTGACTTTAAAATATTTTCGTTAGTTAATTTAAATTTGACTTTTGATTTCTATCATTTATGTATACTATATTATGTACTTGCATGTACTCGTCTACAATTTATTGCTATTTGTTTTCGAATCAAGTACTACGGATAAGACAGTTTCAATTGTTTTTTGTTTGTGATGAGAATTATTTGGATTAATTTTTGATTCTATAGTCTTCACTACGAAATGTAAGAGTCATTTGAATTCTCCAGTATTATCATTGCACATTTATTTATATGTACATTCAAAGTTCCAATAAGTTTCATCATCCAACAATCCTACTCTTCCCGTTTAAATGACGACTCATCATCACTTAAAAATATATATTCATGTACATTTTATTCTACAATTATTTGTTTTTGTTCTAAAATTTAGATTATTTTTTTCTTAAACTGTTAGTTTTCCTCAGTAAAGTCTCTCGTGAATCATGAATGATGCATTTTACTTTCGGTTTAGTTTAAAGGATAAACCTCTAGTATTTTTATTATTTTTAAATAAGAGTTAGTGTGCTATTTACCTATTGCTAAATGGATATGTATGAATCTGGATGGATTATCTACTCACTATTTTAAACTCTAAATATTTAAGTATATAACGGTTTATTCATTCTACTTTCTATACACACCGTTGAACTAAAAACTGGAAAAGTGTGAAATGAGTAGACTGGGTATACGTGGATAGTTGATAAGTAGTCATTTTAGGAATCAATTGTCTCCATAGTTACCAGAGAGAATATAGAGAATGCTTATCGTCATGAAATGTACAGTTTTTCCTAAATTACCAATAACTACCTAAGAGCTATATATATGTACATAATAATATATTTCCTTCCCGCTTATCAAACCTTTCATTTTCAATATATTCACAATGTTGAATATATATTTTAAATTCTATACTTTAACAATATTTTTATGTTTGTTTTGCTGAGGTTCCGATTCATTTGGTTTGAGAAAACCGCAAAATACCTCAACAAATGAAATTGGCTTTTCGTGAGAAAAATACAAAACTTTTGCAACTTTATTTTCGAGAGCAAATATTTTCTTTCTGATATATTTCCTGTAATTATCCCTATCTTTTTATTATTGAAATTTTGTCAAGTTCTCTTTTTTAGTTTTTTGTAGTAATTTAAGTACCGTGCGCCTTTAAAGATTATTGTTTTAAGTATATAAATGTATTTTTTGATAAAATTGAGTGTCAGAAATTGAAAACGAAAGAAAATTTAATTTTTTGCCAAGAGAATGGATTGGTGTTAATTCGGTTGGATTGACTTGACATCCCAGAGCATACAAAAAATCGTGGGATAGGCCACCAATCTAGATCACCTTCATAAATATTCTTAAAATAAAAAAACTTCCTCTCTATCCAAAACTATTGTATGGAGAATGGACATGGACGCCATTAATTTTGATGAGTTTCGCCAATTAAAAAAATTGCATGTGCTTTTTTAGGCACAAGAGTCATTGTCTAATTGATGATCTTCCTGGAGCATGGGCTGTCGCTCAGGTGATTTCGACTTTGAGGAGTTGTGTCGCGATCGAGAAGAAGCTTTACTTGAACTCATTGAGTTTCCATTTCCCGTAGTTGCGCAAACATTTCCATTGCCAGTTCCTACCCCACTCCCACCACCTCCATTACTTACTTTACGATTATTTATGGAAGAAGTAGAAGAAGGCGGAGGCGACGAAGCAGATTTACAATTTTTTTCAGAACTGTTCATAGTAAGCTTACACTTGTCCAAGGAAATGATAGATCCAGAGTTGGGTTTATGTCCACCTCCATCCCCTGCAGCTCTCCCCTTTCCAAGGCCCTTCCCACTACTAGAGTCCCCATTAGACATCCCCTCCTTCTCTTCCCTTTCCTCAATCCTCTTCAGCATAAAAAAGTCGTAGAGGAAGAGGGCGAGTGCTAGGAGTTTGAGTCCGGATAAGACGCCCACGTACTTGTAACGGAAGTCTTCAATGTCGTAGAGAAGGCAGCGACCACTCACTGCTGGCAACAGACTAGAGCACCGCTTCACCTTCCACAGGAGACAAGCCGAGTCAATCACGTTCCCGAAAATAATCGGGCTCGGAATGTAGCCGAATAGTCGGAAAATCACAAATTGCATTCCCAAGGCAAAGGACCGCTCTTCCGGGCTCACGGACCGGAGGACGATCATCAGTAGAGGCATTTGTGTGACGGCCACTGTGCCGGTCATGAAAAATAGGACAATCATGAAGGGGAGGAGAGTGTTGCATGGGGCAGGGGAGTCTTCACAGCGACCTGGTGTCACATTGGCACCTCCAGCACCTGCATGTAAAACATTAACGGGGTTTTTGTCATAAATGTTCCAACTATTTTTTATAACAACGAAATATACAATAATCAACGGTTGTCTTACATGAGCATTGTGTCAAATTAACGGAGCATCCCGCATGGCACGGACTGTAGTATGTGATCCCATCATGGCAAACCAACTGCGGATCCATGGAATTGTCGCAGGAGCACTCCGAATTACAACTGCTGGTCAGATTCAGACTAACATCAGAATGATGGCTTCCGTCCATCATCAGTCCCATTTCACTAGGATACGGCACAGTGCCCCCAGCCAGATTGGGATTTGGACAGCCCAAAAAGAAGAATAGGACATAACCAATCAAACAAAGTATATTTGTTGCTAGCACAAATTTTGCTGCTCCCGATGGCTTCAACTGCAGTCTTTTCACCAGGTAGCCTCCAGCAAATATCCCGAAGCACGCACCCGGAATTGCTATTCCTCCGACAAACAAACTCGCTTGGGATTTCCCCAACTCAAACTGAGTCTCCAGATATTTTGGGAGAAAGACCACAAACCCAGAAACAATATTCAGTTCCATACAGCCTCCAAGACAGGTCACAACGTAGGTAGGGTTTGTGATCAGGCGCCAGATTGACTTGGGAATATCCTTGATACTCTGGCCATATGGCTCAGGAGGTCTTTCATCGTCCACTGCTGATTCATGCCGGACAACATCCAGGTCTGCTGCAGTTGCTGCCTCCACCTCCGCATCTTCCTCCTCCCGGAAGCTATCATGTCTCTGATGATGTTTTTGGTCAACAATGGAGTTATTTTCCATTGCCACCACAGCGTTTTTCTCATCTTCTTCATCATCCTCTTCCTCCTGTAAACGTTCTTTGTTGTTCGAAATCCTTGGAAATGTTAAGAAAGGGAGACATGCCACAAACAATAATCCTCCAGCAATAAGATACCCTCCCCACCACATCCCTAAAAATTTCCCATCAGGTCCCACCGCAGATGACGGCACCGAGAGAAAGTAAGCTCCAACCAAAAATCCTAGCACAGGTCCAAATGCTGCCATTGCGTAGACCGTTCCAATGTAAACGGAAGAAGAGTCTGCGGGAACGTGGTCATCAACATAAGTAATGCCCAGGGTAAAGAGAGGCGATCCCCCGCAGCCCAGTAATAATTGAGCCAACATAAACAGGATGAGTGGATGACTGTAGCTCTGCTCTTGCGACGCTTTCACTGTCGCCTTTCCCTGCTCATCCACCACCTCCACCGTACATCCATATGAGAGCATCAGCTCCTGTTTGGTCACACTCGGATAGCTGCCAGTAGAGTCGTTTGTGTGAGTGGGTGGATGAGGCATCGTATGTTCTGGAGTGCCACCTCCATCATCAGAAATGAATTTGGAGGATTGAGGATTTGCCGAGTGACAGATGCCATTTCTCATGTCAGGTCGCATATTGGCTAGCGCCAACATTCCTGAAGAATATATTGTGCTGTTGACCAGACCTTTTCCGTCTCCATGGCCTGGGGGTCTGTACACTGGAGTAAGGAACTCTGGGAGTGTAAACACCACACATCCCACGACCATAACTAGCACTCCCACAGCAATCCACCGAGGAATGTGCCTTTTCGCTCCAAGGTAACTCACAAACATGACTGTGATGACATTTCCCATCTCATAAGCGCTTGCCACCATTCCCACAAATCTGGACGGGATTTCGAATCTCGACTCGATTGTGGTAATCACAGAGTTCACATAGCCGGAGGCAACTGCTTGTTGGAGGGTCACAAGAATGGCGAGAATAAACACAAAAAACTTGATGGTTGCTAGTTGCTGGAAGCATTGTGGCAGTCGACAGGGACCAAGTCCACATTCCATTGAGTCCAGACTGATGTCATGGAGGCTGCCTTTTTCTTGGTCACCCTTTCTGCTGCTCCCACCGCTGCCTTTCCTCCTTCCTCCGGTGAGTCTCTTTTCACTATCGGAAATCGACTTTTTCCTTCTGAGATCTGCCGCTTCTGCGGAGGAAGCTGCTGGCGACAATGGGCTTAGTTTTCCTGTTGCCAGCACCACTTCCGGTGAGAGTGGTCTTGGTCTCGATGGATCGGTATGTGCGGTGGCTTCAGGAGACAAGCTGCGTAATGGCGGGGTGTGATGATAACCATGAAGCGGAGTACCTCCGGAAACTGCGTCAAGGTCTCTCAAGGAGGACCATGCCACCGCTCCCATTGTCGGTGGCAGACATCCCGATAAGGCTCTCCTATGCCCTTTTTGCCAATCGGTTGTCGTGGAGCTCGCTGAGTTTGGAAGCATTCCATGATGAGCGGTGTTTGGATGCGAGGGTCTCGCCTCCAGTTGACTGTGATGAATACCGGATTGATGTGGAGGACTTATGGGGCCACCATAGGAATGACCCCTGCGATGACCTCGATGTCCCTTGTAGGGAGGATGATGCTGATACAGGTGAGGATGATTATTTTGGGCAGAAGATTGTATCACAGATGCGACCGTGGACGTGATTGAGCCTACAGACGTTGTAGTTGGCGTCGCGCACGAGGAGGAGGTGATGGTTGTGATGGCGGAGGAGGTTATCGGGGCAGGAGGTGCGCTGCCTCCTCCCCCTCCACCACCACTGCTGCAGTCACTTTGTAAACCCTGTTGACTTTCTGGTGTGCTGGTAGACGACATGGCGGCATTGTAGCGTTGAATCGTTTGACCGAGACGGGAGGACATTCTGAAACGACAGCAAAATATAAAAATGACCTTATTGACCTTAATAACCCAACAAATTGCGATTATTAAAATGTATCGGCGACTATATGGCTATCCTTCGCTTCGCCACCACCACATCAAATCAGCAAATCATGATCATTATGACCTGTTGTATATGAAAGAACAGCTTTCGTACGTGTGTGTGGGCCGCTGTTGCTGATTGATTTTGGTAATAATCCCGTTTCTCTTTCACGAACGAAAAGTCAGTAGTCCACTCCACACACAAAACGGCACACTTTCCCTGTGTACACCTGTGCACACACATTTATTATTCCGTCATGCAAGAACCTATTCAATCCCTTTTTTATGAGCGTTGCATATATTTAGCCTTTTCTCAAAATGATATTTGATATGATATCATATTTTATGTTCAAAGGAAATCGCTTCATTGACATGCTTCATGCACGATTTTCATTGTGTGTATTTCAAGCCTATTTTATTGAAGATGATTGCTCTCTTGGCACGACTATGTCGCTGGTTTAGTTCTCAACTCGACATTACTTGAATGTACAAATCTACCTAGCGAAAAAACGATCAGGATCACCATCATCATCAATCGACATCTGCCCACGCTCAACAGTAACAGCAATCAAAGCTGCGCAACGTCGTAGCAACAGAGAGCACGATAAAGCGCTGCGGTACTGTGCCAAAAAGTAAGAAAAATTATTTATGGCAAAGCCAAGCCCGCAACTGTGTATGCGCCCTTTGAAATTACAATTTTTGACAGATTCCTCCCTGAAGATGACGATTATTAGAACTGCCTATTCAGATTAAATATAACGATAAAATATACGACATGCTTACAAAAAACTTTTCGAAAACCTTTCCTGGGCAACAACTTTTCTGCCATCGCATGTGAATAGCCAAATAATAATATAGTCTCTCCATTGCCGCTTCAAACTTCTTGTATAATTTGAAGATGAATACTTACAATCACGTGAAAATAATTGCTTCTGTCTTCTGAATAAATTTTATCCTAAAATTGAACACTTCACATAAACAGAAGCGGAATTCATAGCTCCTATAAGTCTATAGTCTATATGCATATTGTGTATGTTTAATTTTTCCTGGAATTGCATTGAAGTTCTTGTTAAAATAGTGTTTTTACAAATAACACATTACATAATGCATATTATATTACATTATTTTTCATCAAGTCGAAGTACTGTGCCCATTTTCTTTTTATGATCACCTTTTTTCCTCAACGCTCAGTAATGTGTAAAATTTCGATTTGGTTTCCCAGTGTCAGTTGAATTTACACTACCAATAACTCACACAATAATTTTATTAAATTGCAATTATTTAATAAACAATACACAAACGAGATAGAATCAATATCACATTTTTTTTCGTTGCTCAACACTTTTCATTTCACATTTGTACATGCACCAAATAATTTTCTAACTTTGCTCTGTTCTCAAATATTGTAACAGCTTCCGCATAAGCTGTAGGTGTATACTTTTCGCAATCTTTTTCCTTTACATTAAATTTTATGACGTTTTTAAACATTAAAATTTCCAAAAAAGTTTACCCCTTCTTTACCTATCTCCTTACAAAAACGGATTTTCGTTCAAAGATCCACCTTTTCACATGATCCATTCATGCAGGATTTTAAAAAACAAATCAATATCATTTCAATAACAAAACGATTTAGATGACAAGCATGCTATCAAATTATGTAACAGTTCACAGCATACAAGTTCAAAGGTTGAAGGTCATCCTCACTATCTTCTCAAACTTGTCTTTTTATTTTTACAACTGAATATTTTTTTCATGGCACAAATTCTAAATCCGCTTGTAAATCTCGTTTTCTCCTGCGTGAGCATTATCGGCAGGCAGCTGATAAAACATTGGCTGATATACTGAATGACGATGACTGGAGATGAGCAATAAATAATTAATTTTGCTGACACAGACTGTTTTCTGTCAATCGTCCAAGAAGTCCGTTCAAAGTATTCATTCAAAACCTCTAGGTATAATTGAATACTTAATACAAAGCTCAATTGAAAAAAATAAGAACTATTATTGGGATGACGATGCTGAAAAATAGCTAGCCACAAAACTAACTAAATTAGCACACTTGAGTCCTCATTTGCGTTCCATTTTTTTATAAACGCTATCAATCAATCAGCGTGGCACACAATTCACGACAGAGAATAAGAGACACTGACTGCTTTCATGATACTTTTTGCATCGTTTGCAACATTGGCAAATGGCAATTATATAGATAGATTTGCAATTCATTAAAATTAGCAGTTTTGTTTGTGGCTTGGGCTTATATAACTTGATACTTTTCAGCATGGCTCTTCACTCATGGTCGCTTTTTGGCTTTGTCTTCTTTTTTTGCTCTGGTTCTGGTTTTTTGGCTCGTAAAAATATAATTCCTATCCGACTTATTGTAGAGGACAACAAAAACCTCTTTTTCTGTGTGGTTTAGTTTAGCAGCTCGTTTTAGTTTGACTGGGTTCGGCTGCTTATTTTCAAGTCGTTTGTTTGAGTTAGCAAATGTTCCAATCAATTCGTCAATTCGTATGGATAAAGGTAGAATAGTTTGTTGTAGAAGTAGCTCTTATTTTGCCATCTCTTTTTTCATACATGACATATAATGCATACATGCATAAATAATTCAAAATTTAGCAACTAATCATCGTCATCGGTTCGGTTTACTCAGGTTTCCATCTACCAAACCTCCTTTTATTCGGCCTTCTTCTCGCTTCTTAATTTCAATACAGTTTGCTTATGTAATGAACTTGACTGTCTGTCCATCAGAAAGAGAGATGGAGATATGCAAAAGGAAGGTAAATATTATAGCTTTTCCAGTTTTTCAGTCCAGTTGGCCTTTTGGCTTTGTTTTGTTCTTTGGATTGGACTTTTTGGAAAATAGGACATTTGCGAGCAATGAGCACATGGAGAAGGATATAATGGACGGTTTTGGTTGCTCGGTTCATTTTATATTCCATGTTTAATTTATAGGGAGTCATCTCGCATGTCCATCATTACTATATTTTGCACGTTTTTGACTTTTGTTTTTTGTTTGCCGAAAATTATTATTGGCTGAGCTGCTGATGAGTGGAATTAGTGGGGAGCCTCTCTTTACAATTTATATAGCATGCATGCATCGTTTTTCAGTGTTCAACTTCATTATTCGATCAATAAATCAGTTGAAAAATGAAATGACGTATATTTTTACGATGTGTTCTCCCATTTTCCTTATGACATTTGCTATTTTTCCAATATGTATAATATATCCATTTTCCAATGAAATCATTAGCACAATTCAATTAACACAAGAAACTACACAAAAGAATTATTATAAATGTTATATTATGGCTGTGGCGACATACGTAAATATAACTTCTTTAGTTTTCGTTTACAAAATTGTTAAATTAAAAGGTAATTTCTGGAATCCTCTGTCTGCTTGTCAATAGCTCGTGTTTGCTTATCTTCAAGGATTTCCAACTTGAGTCGAATGCCATGTTGTTCTACAATATTCCATATATTCTGTTTATATAAGGAAATGGCAATTTTGTTTTTTAAAATGCTCGTTTGTCATGTAAACTATAAAACTTGCCGTCAAATTGTCAATAAGTTTTTATCAATAATATTTTGATAGAAGTATTATTCGGCAGAACACGAGCGTGTATAGCACACTTGAAATATTTGTCAAATATTTTAGATTTTATGACTCAATAGAGCATTATATAAGCGATTACAAAGATAATAGTTATTGTGTGCATATAAAATCGACACACCGTAATATTAGATTTAGATTGCTGACAATTGGTGTAAATTTCACATAAAAATGATAATAATAGAAATCCTTTAGGAATTATTGTTATGGGCACACCATTCTCTTGTCATGTTGTTGTCACTATGAAAACAATGCATTATTACAAAGGCAAACAACAGCCAGCTATAATGGGTTGATTATTGTTATTATGAATTTATATTGTGTTCACACTACATATTTTTTAACAAGATTTCTTGATTTCTTGTAAAACAGGATGGACTTCTTCTACTATTACCGCTACTGCGCATCATTATTGAATATGTGCAGTCGCAGTCTTCTTGACTTTTTAAACACTTTGACCGTGACACTGACAATGAAATTTTGTTTGCAAAGAACAAGCAATATTACATATTTTTATGCAGACCATAAAAAATATTATGCTACTGTGATAATATTTACAAAAATTAATTGTGTGGGTAAATATGAGAATGTTGAATGATGAAGGTAATCATAGTCAGTGCTATAAATGAATAGGTCAGAAATTTTTAAGGATGCACATGAAATATTATATTAGTTGGGACCATTTATGGCCATTTGCTGTCCAGGTGAGTCGAATGATGTATGATAGCGTGCATAAATGTAAATGTGCCATGCGGATGTACTACTATATAATACGGTGTGCGCTGTACAAAGTAACACAATACACAAGTGTTGTTAAATGATTAATACAAAAACAAATTCATAATGAAAATGATCATGATGCGAAGGAGAAGGACCACAAGCAAATTTATCTTCCTAAACAGGAATTAAGTGGATAGGTAGTTGGCAGACATGTACAGACCAAAACTAACGAGCTACTAATAAACGTGCTATCTCCTCCTCCAAAATTAAATGACGTTGGAAACCAGAGAGTCGCACTGGCACACACCCATAATCGTCATCAACAGTGATCAGTGAGCAATGATTCACAATGAAGCGAAAAAGATATTTGCAAAATAACAAAACGGGCAAAAGAGAATGGACTAGATAGATATCTTTTTGTATCTTTGTGTCCGTGTCTAACTTACTTGCAGGAGAGAGATCAAGACAGAAGGAAAAATAAAGTCCTTCAAATCATCAGATCAGGCCCAGAAGAATAGCGCCATGTTACATAAAAAGTGGCACTATTACTCCCATTTATTGTTGCCACGTACCTTTAAAACGTCACATTGTTCACATTTTTAGCTTTGGCAACAACACAAAAAAACGTTACAAGTCCTCTTTAAATCCTCGAAAATAATTCACAACACCGTCGCCACCATCACCATCCACAGCCCACGACGACACCAGAAATTAACACCTTTGTCTTCTCATCTTATTTGGGATCACCTCATAGTTTTCAATACAATAATGATCACATACTAAAGACTAAAGAAAAGAAACACCTTAAAATAACAATAAAACAGTTTGAGCATAGCTAACAGTCTTTTTTACACAACTGCCAACTTAATAGCATAATGATAACAAAGAGATATTTTAAAAGGCGATGGCGATTAATGCCAATGTGGCGAACGAGCTATAATCAAAAAGTTAGCTCGAACAATTTGCAGTAAACATTTTCAAAATAATTTATATAGAAAAACATTATAATAATGTTACATAACAATGGAAAATAATTGACTGGTAAGTAGAGTACAAAGCAATTTTATAAACGAGCTTCACCAGCAACAACGGAGGAAAGGTTATTGACAAATGAATGATAATACCGTCCACTACTACAACAACCACTATTTTTCCCATGATGATGATCATGATCACGATGGATAATGAACTCTCCAATTCTGATTCACTGTCTGAGAGTTTGCTTCATTGCAAGCTACAATAGACTATAGAGAATAGAGATCATAGTTAGATATAAACGGAGACGGCGGAGGTATGATGAGGAATGCCATGAATGACCACGATGATGATGATTATGAAAGCTTATTCAACTTTTCAACCTCAAAAAAATAAAGATTTTGTTTATTTTTTCTATGTGCAAAAAAACTCAACCAACAACCAAACCTGAACTTTGTTCTTAAGCACATTTTTCATATATTTGTTTCTAGCATGGCAAAACACACGATTCCGTGATTACTTTTGGCATAATTTTTACCGTAGTATTTGCAAAACGATACAGGAGAACGAGAGAAACCCGATTGTATTTTTGCACAGATAAAACACGCACAGGGATTATTATTTAAATTATTCCATTATTTACCCACATTTTTTACTTATATTTTATTTATAACGTTTCTATTTTTACTTACATTTCATCGTATCCGTATTCCTTCCCCTATAGTATCCGCTCCGTCTCGTCTCGTGGTAATAAGATGAAGATCCTGATTTGATTTGTTTGATGTATTTTTTATTAGTGTATCTATCCACATATCTAAAATTACTTGTGCATAAATATTATATCGCTACTCATTCAGCCTATAAATTTCCGATAATGCGATGCAGCAATAACAAATAATAAAAGTAATGCACTCTCTTTACATCTGCACTGATGTTTTTATGTGTGCATCCACAAAAACTCCACACTCACAAAGCCAAAAAGGATTATAAATCCCTTATATATTTTTTCTCTTTCTTTTTTCTTATTTTCTATTATTAAATTACAATAAGTTTTTCTTCACTTCACATCACAACAAACTTATTACCATCCGCACCACCACCACCAACTACTACACTTCTTCTTGCACTTGCACAACTCAAACTACAACGAAACCAAATAAAAACCAACATCAAACATAGCACACAACACACAACCACCACTCTTTTCTGTTTTTAGTACGAAACAAAGCAATGCCCTTTTTCTTTCTCTTCCTTCTTGAAATACTCAGAGCTTTTTAAACTTCTTAGCTCGCAAACAGCTTATAAATATTATATTGGATTTGATTTGGGTATATAATAATATGATAAAGATATGTGTGCAAAGACTAAAGAAAGATCGAGAGAGAGAGAGCAAGAGCAGCAAATCAAAATCATTCACTCTTAACTCATATGAGTTTCATATACAACCAGAGTTCTAATGCTGTCATGTCACTTTGTTGAGTTTTGTGAGTAGAGTAGTAGATGAGATTGGTAAAATACAGCTTTTACACATCAGCGTCACATTCACAGGCTGGCGAATATAATAATAATAAAAAAGGGGAAAAACGAAACGAGAACAAGATCATATGGTTAAAAAAGACAGAAAAAAGGACTGCTGGTCTCTAGATACTATTTTATGATGACGAGAGAGAGAGGAACAGCAGGAGCAAGGGCTCTACATACATCAAGCTGCAAACTAACAATGGAAAAATTATATTTAAAAAATGTTTCTTAGCAGATGTGCTAGAGATGTTATGTTTGTTATAATAGGCATGGATCATAATACTGCAGCAGCGGAGCTGAGAGAAAAAAGGACTCTGTCTGAAACTTGGTATTATATTGGGACCAGAGACGGAGAGAGAGATATTATTATAATACCCTTGTGGATTCCTCGTATTCTTGTACAAAAAAAGTGTTTTATTTCGCTAAAGTGGTATGCTCCGTTTTATTTTAGGTGGTTGGGGCTTCATGCACGATGCGATGAAGGCTCACTCACGACGACGACGAAAATTCCCTTGTTTCTCTCTGTCGCTCTGCGCTAAACTTCTAAAGTAGTATTTTCCTCTCTGTTAAAAAAACAGTTTTGTACGTGAAGAGTCAAGTGCGTATATTATTTCTGTATATATGCCTTATATGCATAAAAAAGTAACAAAAAATCGTTCATAAAAAAAGTAGCGTAGTATTTTCAGGGGCTTTTCTATTTTATTTTACATGTGCGAGTTGTGTGTTTTGTGTTTTGGTAGTGGTTGGTTTGCTAGGTTGAGGTTGATGGTGTGTGTGGATTGGAAATAGAGAGAGTAAAAATGGAAAAAGAGAGGATCATGTTCAGAAAAATACTCATTTCATTTCATGTGAGAAGGCATATTATATTGTTAATAGGTAGGTAGTCCCAGTTCACAGTTGGCTTTTCGCTTTTTTTGGTGCAGTCTTATTTTCTGCTGAGTGCTGCTCAGAGAGACTCAGACTTCTTTGAAAGCTTTTTTAAAAGCGCTGCTGCTACTTCTTCGAGTAAAACTGCCGTATTTTTTGATACTGATGATGATGATGGTCGGTTGCTAGCTGCAGAAGAGAGCTCTAACATTAAAAATATATATAAACTTAATACTCGTAAATACATACACGTTCAATATTCAATACTCTTTCTTGACTTGACTGCGATGTTCTATTAAAATGCACGATTTTATGTGGAAAAAAGTAATAGTTTACTTGTGTGATGCGAATATGACATGACAGCAAAAAAAGGTACTAAAAGTAGTGAGCGATTTGAAGTAAAGTTGAACAGGATATAAAAAATGAAGTGGAGGCGATATGCATTTTCTTTCTGGTCTCCTCGTCAAAGGCTCTCCTGTTTTGTAAAAGGTTACATTAAATGGGAGTAAAGTCAAAAAGTAACACAATTTTTGAGTAAGCGTGCAAGCCAGAGAGATCCGGAGCCGCGAGCGATAATAATTATAATATAATGCAGTAGTATGCAATGCAATATATTTATGAGATGAAGAAAATTGAGCTTTAGAATAAGTGCATATGCAAAAAAAAGTTGAATTGCAGAGAGGTAGAAGGAGGAGGAAGGAGGATCCATCGTCTTACGCAGGTATACAGACAGACAGCAATACAACGGTACATGCGGCAAAATGCAATTTGCCAGGTACTTTGGTAGAAAAAGAATGAAGATTTTTTGAAGTGGGAGAGAGGAGAAAAATATCTTTAATGACAAGAGCAGGTGAATAAACGAAATGGGGAAATTTTTTCATTTGGAGTAGCTGGTAATAAAAAGCTCCCCAAATATTATGGAGGTGGATAATGTTAACAATATTTTTTTCATGCGGACAATTTTATGTACTGACATTTCAACTTGACCGACGAATCAGGAGAAAAATGACTTGCAAAAACATAAAATGAAAAAAGTCATTAATTGTATGTGCGTAAGAGCTACGATTATATACTACCCATCTGGGTTTTTTATTTGTGAAATTAAATGAAAAGTTGATATGATGAGCCTGAGCCTACCTAATAATGGTGCATTATGTTGAATGTATAGTACTTAGGTACCTGTTTGTGTGTGCTATGAAACGTCATGAAAAAACGCGAAAGAAATTGGTAGAGCTTGAGATTTTCTCACCGTTTAGGCCATCTATCTACAACGAATCTCTTTTAATGATCATCAGCAGCAGGTTAGTCAACTGCTTTGTGTGGGCTAGACAAGCAGAAAAGACCTTGTGTAGTAAAGTAATGTATTTTGCCAATTGCATTGCAGTCATAAAGATAGTTTTATAAAGTGACCTCACTATATGCCTTTTCACATCTGATGACTTGTATTGTATTGTATGCAGTTTTAAATACGAGAGAATGAGTAATGCTTTAACAGTAAACGTTGGCGAGCAATAATTTTGCTTTCAAGATATGCAATCTGGAAGAAAATCGTATATTATTGCTCGCAGTTACAACTCACTGTATTTAACATGCTGATGCAGAATATTCATGTCAAAATAAGGAAAAACTATGTTTATGACAAACTTCATTTAGCTTTTATCTTTAGTGTATATTGCAAAATACTTTTTGAAGCTAACAGTTTGCAAAATTTTAATTGTCTCACAATGCCCATGACAATTCTCCATAGCCACCTTTTCCAGCAGAGCAGCATACTAATGCGAAATGACTAAAATTGTGATATAATTCAACAAACATAAAAATGTCAATTAAAATTAGATAAAATTCGGGTATCCAATCGACATAATGACAATGGAGATGGACCGACAGACAGACAGATAAATTGAAGTGAACTAGGAGCTGAGCTTATGCCTTCGAATTGTATTCGTATCTTCGTATCCTGAATCCTGAGCAAGCAACTCGTAGCCTTGCCATGCTCCTCCATGTAAACACAGCATTTGTAGATGGGATAGGGGAAACAACTTGCCAATGCACATGTTCATGTATTTTGCCGTAAGATAAGTTTTGTGTAATTGTGTATATGAGATTTTTTAGATAATCATCATCATTACGTACTTCCATTCTCTCACACTCGCGAAATAAATGTAGCAATAGCATAAATACATGTTTTGGGTTTGGATATTTACGACGATGGTGCTTTTGGAATAGGGTTAAAAAAGTAAAGAATTTGGAGAAAGAACGTGTCCGCACTCTTTTCTATCTCGAAGAACTCGGACTTCGAATAAAACCCATTAAAGTTTCAAAGTGGCTGTAGGTCTATATCTTTAGGAAAGTAATGTCAAATGGTTACGAAGCA